>BTHU01000016.1:11667028-11917028 GCA_036184795.1 Tokudaia tokunoshimensis
CACCTACTCCAACAAAGCCACACCTATTCTAACAAGGTCACACCTACTCCAATAAGGCCACACCTACTCCAACAAGGCACACCTACTCCAACAAGGCCACACCTACTCCAACAAGACCATACCTACTCCAATAAGACCTATTAGCCACTCCAAACAAATACAAATCACCACAGTGGCAAACATTTTTTGCCTACTCGACCATCTTGCCAACCTTGATCATGGATTCATATTGTGGCAGGCTCAGCTCAGTTCTGTCACAGGCCTACTGCGGTCCTTGCCTTTCAGTGACTCTTGCGTTGTACAGGGATTTCTTTGGATTGGAAATGCTCCTCCCTTTCAGGAAGAGGGAGGCTCATTAAGACCCAAGAACTGAACTAAAATTCCAAGTCTTAAGATGTCCTGAAACAGCATTCCCAAAGACCCTCCCCACAGTTCCGAGAGTGACAGTTGCTAGGGAGAGGAGACTGCACCCTGTGTAGCTGCCTGCTTGAAAGCCTTGAGGGGGAAATCTGAGGATGCAGCCTTTCTGAGTTATCCCCCTTGCTGGAGTGGGCTTCTCAGGGATGACACTGTCTCCACACCATCTGTGCTTGTCCAACGATCCATTACCCATCTCCTTGTCACCCATCTCCTTGTAAACCTAGCAAACCCAATGGCTCTCAGAGCTAGGTTTGAATGGATCGTTTCTTTGGTCTGTGACCAGTGCCCTATCTGGAATGAACAGAGAGATGCCAGTTCCTGTTTGCCCAGGAAAAGCCATACAACATGTTGGTGTGCAAGTATCCTTCTTGGGCTAGTCTCCTGATGGTTACAGTACAAACTGTCCATTACCAACCTCCCTCTCTCCTCCAGGTCTTTCTCTACTTCCCATCCTTCTGTTATGGTTGTCCCAGGGCAGAGCGTTAAGTTCTCTCTCTCTCTCTCTCTCTCTCTCTCTCTCTCTCTCTCTCTCTCTGATCATCACACCACTTGACTGTGAGAAGTATGCTAGTTATTTTTTGCTGAATAACAAATCACCTCCCCCCACCTCCAAACCGAGTGGCTCAAAACGGTAAACATTTATTAAGTCATAATCCCCGACCACAGAAATTATGAACTAGTTTATCTGGGTGGTTCTGGCTCACACACTGTACTCTGTGTTGTCTGGGGCTGCAGTCATCTGAATGCTTGATGGGGGCTGGGAAATCCACTTCCAAGTTCATATCCATGGCCATTGGCAGGGGCTGTAGTTTGGTGTTGTTTGGGCCGCTCACAGCATGGTAACTGACTTCCCCCCCCCTTGGAATAAATGAACCAAGGAAGTGGAGAGAAGGTCCTGGACAAGGTGTATTTTGTGACCTCGACTTACAAAGTCACAAACCACCTCTTATCCCCTGTGAAATTCCTATTCTGTTGGTCACATGGACAGACTCTGATATTCCACATAAAGACTGTAAATCTGAAAACAGCCATCAGGAGTCTGGTTCTCATGGGACTTACCCTTTACTGAGTGCTATGGTTTAAATCTTTTTTTTTAAGATTTATTTCTTTATTTTATGTTTATGAGTACACTGTAGCTGTACAGTCAGTTGTGAGCCATCATGTGGTTGCTGGGAATTGAACTCAGGTCCTCTGCTCGCTCTGGCTCTGCTTGCTCCTGTCCAAAGATTTGTTTCTTTATTATTATTTGTAAGTACAATGTAGCTGTCTTCAAACACCCCAGAAGAGGGCGTCAGATCTCATTACAGATGGTTGTGAGCCACCATGCGGTTCCTGGGATTTGAACTCAGGACCTTTGGAAGAGCAGTCAGTGCTCTTAACTGCTGAGCCATCTGTCCAGCACGGCTTAAATCTTTTTTGTTTGATCCATTTTGTTTCTGTTTACTTTTTAAAGACAGGGTCTCCCTAAGCTGGGCTATCCTGAAACTCACTATGTAGGCCAGACTACCCTCAAACTCAGGGATCCTCCTGCCTTCACTTTCCAAATGCTGGGACTAAAGGCATGTGCCACTGTGCCTAGGGCCGCCTTGAATAACCTCTTTGGGCTCATATTTTGAATAACCAGTCTCCAAAGGTAGTGCCATCGGAATAGCTCTAAGGTCTTTATGAGGTGGAACCTGGCTGGTGGCAGTTGATCACGAAGGCCGGCCTTTGAAGAAGGTTCTATCTGATTCTGGTTCCGGCTTCCTGTCTGCACCATGCAAACAGCAGCCAGCACGCATTACTGCTGCCTTTCCCACCGTGATGGACAGAAGTAGAGTCTTCCTCCCTTAAACTGTTCTGTCAGATACTCTGCCACAGCAATGGGAAAGTAGCCACGGACCAACCCTTCTGGGAGTCCTCCCCCTGGGAGGGAGTTCTCCCCCTGTGATCCCAATAGCTTTTTTTTAAAGGTTGGAAACCTGGCTTTACTAGAGCTACTGTTCTCTGCTTAGGTGTTCAGTAGACAGAGAAGCCTAGACCCACCAGAAGGAAACTCCCACTCTTTCTCTAAGGACCTGGGAATGCTTTCCTTTGCCTTCTTTCTATGCTGAGGACTGAATCTAGGGCTTCCTGCACAATAGGGAAGCAGCCACCTCTGTGCTGATCCAGTTCTCTTTTTACTTAAAAAAAAGTTTTATTGTTGTTGTTGTATGTATATATGATGTATGTCTGTGGTGTCTGTACACATGTGTGTATGTATGTATGCATGATGTATGTCTGTGCACGTGTATATGTATGTATGTACGATGTATGTCTGTGGTGTCTGTACACATGTGTGTGTATGTATGATGTATGTCTGTTCAGGACTGTAATCCCTGCACTCAGAAATCTGAGGCGATAGGATTGTGAGAGCAAGTCCAGTCTAGGGCACACAGTGAGACCTTATGGAGCTAGCCTGTGACACAGTAAGACCTCATGGGGCTAGCCTGTGATACAAAGCACAGACTGTCTGTGTAAAGTCCAGACACTTGGGGCTGACAGTATCACTTTGTTAGAACACTTGCTTAGTCTGCATGAGTCCCTCCGTTCACTCTACAGTACAACAATAAATAAATGAATAAACCAACAAATAAGCAAATAAAATCCAGCTGGTGTCTGGAGAGGTTTTAAGCCTACTTGCTGCTTTTGCAGGGAGCTTGAGTTCAGTTCTCAGGACCCACATGATGGCTCTCGACTGTCTCTAACTTCGGTTCCAGGGGACCTGGCTCCCTCTTCTGGCCTCCACAGGCACTGCACACACATGCTGCACTCACACATGCAAAACACACAAAATCCAGCTAGATTTCACTACTTGTCGTCACCCCTGGCCCAGCCACCTTCCTTTCTCCTTCAGATTACCACCTGTCCCCTATCTGGCCTCTCTGCTTCCATCTGGTTCCCCTATAATCTTTTTTTTTTAAATCAACATCCAGAGTGACCCTTTAAAAACAAGTTAGAAGTTATATTTCCTCTGATCAAAACCTATCAAAAGCTTTCTATTTATTCTGAAGTCATAGCCAAAGACTTGGCATTGACCTACAGCTTATGGTTTGGTGTTAACCTGTTCAGGGGAGACAAGAGTTCTTAGCAGAGAAGTGATGCTTCTTAGGGATGGATGTGATAGAACCTAAAACTCTGGAGGGATAGTGTTGACAGGCTGTTAGGTGAGTATGATAGGGAGACATCCAGTTGAGAAGCTATACTGTGGGCTGGCAAGATGGCTCGGTGGATAAAGGTGCTTGCTGCCAAGCCTAACAGCCTGAGTCCAATCCCTAGGACCTACATGGTAGAGGGAGAACGGATTCTTACAAGTTGGTCTCTGACCTACACATACACACACACACACACACACCATGACACACATATGGATCCCAATAAGTAAATAAATGCAATAAAGATTTTAAGAGAAGATGTATTGTGGTATATGCCTGTAATCTCAGCACTTGGGAGACAGGCAGGATGATAAGGGCTTGAAGTCAGCCTTGACCACATAACCACACTGTCTAAAAAACCTAAAGATACATTTGCATGCACACACATGTGTGTGTGTGAGTGTGTGTGTGTGTGTGTGTGTGTGTGTGTGTGTGTGTGTGTATCCCATGTACAGGGAACAATACTTATTAACATAAGTTTTAAAGTATGATCTGGGCATGATGCTGGATGCTGTAACCCCAGCAGTCAGGAGGCAGAAGCAGGGGAATCTTTGAGTTCAAGACCACCCTGGTCTACAAAGCATGATCCAGGCCAGCTAGGCCTTCATCATAAGACCTTCTTTCATAAAACCAATAAAACAAAGGAAACACTGGGCAATGGTAACGCTCACCTTTAATCCCAGCACTTGGAAGGCAGAGGCAGGCAGATTTCTGAGTTGGAGGCCAGCCTGGTCTACAGAGTGAGCTCCAGGACAGCCAGGGCTACACAGAGAAACCCTGTCTCAAAAAACCAAACCAAACCAAACAAAACTAAACAAAACAAAACCACATCAAACCAAACCAAACCAAACAAAACCCAAAGGAAACCAAACCCAAAGTCCTGCTTATCAACTTTTGTGTCCTAGTCACTGGCCTTCTCTCCATACCTCACATCAGTGTAGATGGTAATTCTGTGATGTGAAGTCTTTGTGATATACTCCTTTTGAAAAATTGGGTGCCAAATACCTTAAATACCTTGCTCAAGGTCAGCACAGCACAGCATAGCACAGCACAGGGCTGAGACCCAGACCTGATTATCTCCAGCATTCCAAGGAGTCATTTTCACAGAGAAAGGTTGAAACTAAAGGACATACACATCTTCATGATAGAAGATAGAGATCTTTCTCTAAGAAACAGCTATGGGCACAGTAATAGGTTGTGGACTTCGAAAGGCTACCATCCTCGGCACAAAAGAATAAAGAAGACACTGGGAGTCAGAGGCTGGTGGTGCATACCCTTAATCCTAGTGCTCGGGAGGCAGAGGTAGGCAAAATCTCTGTGAGTTCAAGGTCAGCCTGATCTACAGAGTGAGTTCCAGGACAGTCAGAGCTACACAGAGAAACCCTGTCTCAACAAACAACAAAGCTTCCAGGAGTGCTCCTCATGTTAGTCCTGCACTAAGGCAGGAGGATAGGTTTAAGGGCAGCCTGGAGTACTTAGCAGAGACAGCCAGGCCTCTGCTTCAGTTGAGTCAACAGGAGGGACCAGGAGGAATGCCAGAAGTTCTTGGGTGTGCCTCTCTCAGGGTAGCAAAAATCAGCAAAGAAGTGAAGACAGGAAACATGAAAACCAACAAATTGGCTCTACCAGCAAGTCAAGCTTGGCCTCCATCACTGTCCATAGATTCCTTTTTATACACCATCCAAACATCACGTATCCTCCACAGGTCTTTCTTCAGCACATGGGTCTGTCTTAGCTGACATCACTCTGCCAATCAGCCTGAATCCACAGAAGTGGTAAGAAACTGCAGCACATCACAAGATTTTTGGGGTGTTTCTCTCTAGGAGTCCAGATAAATGCAGCTCAACTGCCCAATGTAAGGCAGATCAATACATACATCATTGGAATCCTTCATCATGTGTCCTTTCACATGCTTGCTTTAGCAGACATCTTTTTTCTTATGTCTGCTTCAGCTAAACATTCCTTCACAAGTCTGCCTTAACCTTTCACCTATGTCCACTTCAGCTAAACGTTCCTTCACATATTTGCCCCAGCAAAACACCATCCAAATGACTTTCCAAAGAACCCTTAAGTTTCTACTTCATGTACCCTTATAGAATTCTCTGAAATCTCACATACTCTATATGTGTATATGCATAAACTCTTTGATCTCAAGCTTTCATCAATACAGCTTGTGGTAATCTTCTTACAGCCATTTTACCCACTGAGAACCAGAAAGATGAAATACATTTCCTGAGTTCATACAGCAGAGCTCTGTCTCAAACAAAACAAAACAAAACAAAACAAAAGGAAAGTGCTTGTTGTTCTTTCCAGAAGACCTGGGTTCAATTCCCAGGACCCACATGGTGGGTCACACAGCTATATCCAGGAAAACACCCATACGCATAAAATAAAAATAAACAAATCTTTAAAACTAAGAACTTTCCAGGCATAGTGACGCAAACCTGTAATCCTGACAGTCAAGAGGATGAAGGAAGAAGGATGTCTCAAATTGAGGCCAGCCTTGGCTACAGGTTAACTTCTAAGACTCTGTCCCATAATTTTTTCTAATTAAAAAAGAAAGAATAACTAAGAGCCAGGTATGGTGGCATATAACTCTAATCCCTGGACTAGAGGTAGAAGGATAGCTGGATTCCAGGCCAACTTGGGCTGTGTTGTGAAACTGTCCCTAGTAGGGATGAGCTACATGCTTACATACAAACATACATTTATTTATTTAGAGACAGTTCTGATTGTCCTGGAACTCACTGTACAGACCCAGCTGTCTTAGAACTAACTGTATATCTGGACCAGGCTGTCCCAGAACTCATGGAGATCTGCCTACCTCTGCTTCCTTAGTGCTGAATGGTTGGTACACACCTTTGAACTCAGCACTAAGGAGACAGAGGTAGGCAGATCTCTCTGAAGATGTAGCTTAGTGGTAGAGGACATGTCTAGCATACACAAGGCCCTGCACTCAGTTTTCAGCACATACACACACGCACACATGCATACACACACATGCACACACATATGCACACACATGAAGATGATGAGGAAGAGAAGGGGAGAGGAAGGATTGCTCCTCAATGGTAGAGAATTTGTCAAACATGCTTGAGACGCTGCACTAATTAAAAAACCAAACCAAACCATCAGTCAGGGTTTATGACTTCATTGCTTCATTTAGTCAAAGACGAACTCATAGAAATCAAAGTCCTGATGACCAGATCTCAGATCTGTGGTGGTTTCATGAAGAGGCCAGTAAATCCACCTTGCCTATTCCTTCCTTATTCCTTCATCAGTTTACAGTAAACAACCAACATTCATGTTACTATGCCTGTGATGTATGATATACTTAGAAATGGAGAGCTGGGGCCAGGTCTCATGGTTCACACATGGAATCACACCTGGAAGTCTGAGGGAGGAAGATTAGAAGTTCAAAGCCTCACTTAGGCTACACCGTGAGTTCACCGCCAGCCAGGGCTACACGAGACCCTGTTTTGAAGGGGGGGGTGGTTAGGGGAGCATAGCTTGGTGGTGTAGTACTTGCCTGATATGCATGAAATCCTTGATTTGATTTCCCTATACTGCAAAACAATAAAGAAATAAACGGGGCTGGGGATGTAGCTTGGTGGCAGAACATTTCCCTAAGCCTTAGCACCACAAGGGGGAGAGGGGACCCAAGGCAGAGGGGCTAGCCAAACAAAGAAATAAAAGTCATCAAAGGTTAAATTTTATTATTTAATCACAACAAAAAATGATTTAGTTAACAGAGAAATATAGTGGAAATAATTCTCTAAAACCGTTAAAACCCTTACTCTGTACTGGTGATAGAGGTTATGGGGTGCGGAAGTGTGTGGGGCCTGGTATAAGAAATAAATAAGAAGCCGGGCGGTGGTGGCGCACGCCTTTAATCCCAGCACTTGGGAGGCAGAGGCAGGTGGATTTCTGAGTTCAAGGCCAGCCTGGTCTACAAAGTGAGTTCCAGGACAGCCAGGGCTACACAGAGAAACCCTGTCTCGAAAAACAAAAAAAAAAAAAAAAAAAAAAAAACAAAGAAATAAGTAAGAAAGGCTTCCTATGACCCGTGAGCTGCATTCCTGGATACGAGAACATGCTTAATCTGTTAGTTGAGTTACATAATTCCGGTGACACCCATTACAGTGGACATATGCACAGATTGAGCTGGTTAGTTCCTAAAGGGTTTCGATGGCCACACTAGGACAACTGGATTTTTACTCTATGGCCTCTGTGGGCCCTAAGTGGTTTTACAGTAAGGGAATGACAAACAGATTAACTGCAGTTCCTAAAGTCTTGTTACCATTTGTCTGTTCTAAGTTTGCAAAAGATCGGTAGCTTTGTCGGCTCTCAAGAATTGATCTTCTCTGAGACAAGCTCACATCTTGTTTCTCTGTTAAACTTACTCATGTTCAGAAGAGAGTTTAACTTTGGCTGTGCTTATTGGGAAGATGTAGACACAAGTCTGATAAGTCCTTTGTAGATATCTATGGAGCAGAGTCAGAGCTCAGCAGTGCACACATGCTCTGGTCTGAGGGGGTCAAGGCAGGTCTCCAGGAGGAAGCAGTTAGGAAGAAGCTAGTCTTCTGAATGAAGTGAGCACTCAGGCAGGAAGCTGAAACTTGGTGAAATGTGGACTCTGGGGTGTAGAACAACCAATTTAAGCTCATCTCTGACCAGCTTACAAGTAAGTGAGACTCCAACTATGGTTATTTCATTTGGCTTTGACAATTATTGGGGGGTAACCCCTAATGTACTCTTCTAACTGGCCTGGCTACCTCCCCAGTGGTATACCCTAAATACTTGACTGTTTCTCCTGACCATGTGCTCATGGTCCATCTTCCCTCATGGAGGCTTCCTCCTCTCCTTTCATTCTTCATCCTTCTCCCCTGGTCTCTCCTCTCTCTTCTCCACCCCCAACTAAGTAACACAAAACCCACCTACCTCTAATCCAATGGTAATTGGCTGTAGCCAATTTTATTTAACCAATCATTTTAAATCAAGGAACAAGGTTTGCACAACAAAAGCATGTAACCCTGAAAATTCTCTTACAGGCCTAGACATTTTGTACAGAATTTAGCATACACTTAATTTCTATAAATATCATCATGTGATGTTGGTTGATAGTGCTCATCAACCCAGGCTGTCCTTTATACATTTTATAATTTGCCAGCTGTTTTGTTTGTTTATTTGGTTTAGTTTGGCTGTTTGTTTGTTTGAAACAAAGTTTCTCTGTGTAGTCTTGGCTATTCTGGAACTTGCTTTGTAGACCAGGCTAGCTTCGAACTCAGAGATACACATACCTTTGTCTCCAAGCATTGGGATTCAATCAATGCACCACCACCACCCCGGAGCCAGCCGTTTCATTTTAATGAATTACTTAGGTCTCTCCCTATCTCACTGTGTTGGCTTTGAACTCCCCACCTTCCTGCCTCAGTCTCCAGAGTACTGGGTTGACCTAATGCTCTCCAACATTGGAAGTCAAGTTCTTTACCAACACAAACGGACTTCAGTTTCTTCCACTCATTTTATTCACGGATTTGTCTATTTTTCTTTTTCCTTCTATGCCCTCTTGGCTGTTAGCTTGGCGGTCAGGTAGGTACAAATGGCAGTGACGATCGGGAAAATAAAAAAAGTTTTATCGCTTTAAATTTACTATAGAACGCAGAAACAAAGTAAGAATCTGTCACTAGCAGGCCTGGTGAAGCCTGGGACAAAAGCAAAGAAGAGAGTCTGAACATTCGGCAACGCCTCTTGCCTGGGTTGGCAAGGCAACTGCTACTAGCCAGCCAATCGGTGGGATACTCACCTGCGGGGGCGGGGACTCTTCAGGAGCCAATGGGAGATCGGGCCGATGGTTCGGCAGGCCAATGGGTTGGGCTACGGGGCGGGCTTTTTGATGAAGGGCCGGCGGTGGGAAAGATGGCGGCGACTCCGAGACCCTCCTGGTGGCAGCAGTGGCGGCGGCTCGAATGGACTCGGGACGGGGCCTGGCTTTTGCTCTTTCTCCTTCTGTTGGGGTCTGGGCCGGGGCCGCGGCTTGTCAGGGCGGGTCAAGCGGTGGAATACTTGAAACGGGAGCATTCGCTGTCGAAGCCCTACCAGGGTGAGGCGCCCGGGGCGAGGTGGTCGTGCAGGGAGGGCTTGGGGACCGAGCCGTGACTGAGCTCGGGGAGGCAGCCACCGGCGGGATGGGGCGCCCCGAGGATCTCCGCTCCTTTGAAGAGCCACAGGTCCTAAGGACAGGGGTCCGCCCCCCACCCCCGCCCCTTTCCGAGCGCTAGAAGTTTCTAGTAGGTCTAGGCAGGGCTCTCAGATGTCACCAGTGTCAGGCTCGGGAGAAGGAGTGGTTGGAGTTGGACAGAAATATGAGAGAGAACTGAGAAAGATGAGGGATGGTTGAGGACCAATTAGTGATGAGCCAGTGTCGGGATGGAGTGGTGGCTGCTCTAGAAATAAAGCATGAGAAAGAACCCGGGTAAGAACTTGGTCAGATTGAGAAAGGAGAAAAAAAAAAAAAACAAACTGTTTGCTGCTTAGAACACCTGCTCCTTCCCAGGCCGCAAGCCCCGATGATGAAAGAGACTGGTTAGCATTGCTCTCTTAGGGAATTTCTAGGTCTCTAAGTACAGCTCAGTGTCAGAAAAAATGACACAGGTGTCTACAAAGAAGAGAAATTAGTGCTGTTATGGCTTAATACAAGTTTGTTTTTCTCGAAGAGCTGTGGATAGGGGGTGCAGGAAACAAAAATTCGAACTGCAGAAAGCTATACACTGTTCCTAAGATGTCATTACTTCACTGGTTGTATGTAGTACCTCCTTAGTGTTGGTCCCTGCTGATTGTGGGTTAGATGGGTTTTTCACCCTGGAGATAGTTAAGTCTTAGGGATTTGGGGACAATCAACTTCACACTTGAAAGATTGACTTTACAAGAATATGATTAAGCTCATGGGCTTTTGAGAATATATCTCTTTTGATATAAATGACAAAATTCTTGTCCTTTCATGGTACTAAAGTTCACCCACGCATATAGATCTCAACTAGTGTTACAGTGCCATGTGTGAATGATAGACAGCTCTGAGGTGTGTTGGAATCTTCAGCTGAAGGACTTAGCTGAAGGAAGTTTGGCATGATGACAGGTACCTGTGGTCCAGGAGACTGAGGCAGAATATTGAGACTCCCATTCAAAAGAAAAAAAAAAGCACATTAATTCATGTATTCGTTAATACTCCAGTTTTTGTAGGATCTGGCTTGGTGAACCAATCGATGAACAAAATGAGCTGATTTTGCCCTCCCCACAGGTGTGGGAACGAGCAGTTCTTCACTGTGGAACCTGATGGGCAACGCCATGGTGATGACGCAGTACATCCGACTCACTCCAGATATGCAAAGTAAACAGGGTGCCTTGTGGAACCGGGTGGTAAGAGGCTTCCTGTGTTAGGACCCTCAGTGTCCTAAAAAGCTCAGAGTGACTTTGACATGACTTCGTAGTACCATCTTTCCCCAGTGTTCCATCTTCTAAAGATACTGAAAGTCTTTAGAGGGCTGGAGAGATGACTCAGTAGTTAAGAGCATTGTCTGCTCTTCCAGAGAACCTGGGTTCGATTCCCAGGACCCACATGGCAGCTCACAACTGTCTGTCACTGTAGTTCCAGGGAATTCAGCTCCCTCATACAGCATACATGCAGGCAGACCACCAATGCACATAAAGTTAAAAATAAATCATTAAAAAGAAACTAAAAGGTTACAGATAATAGTGACTTCGTAATATAAAAATCAGATATTTCTCAATTGCCCTATTAGAGCAAATAATTCATTTTCTCCTTAACCTGACATACCACACTTTGGGGTTTAATAGCTTAAACCTTATTTAAATTACTTTGTTAAACAGAAAACTTTCGGCTTTTTGCTGTTATTGTATGTTTGCTTCTTTATCATGTAATCCAGGTTGTCCTTGAACTTGATAATAGCCCAGGCTACCCTCCAACCTAAGCCCTCTGCCTCAACCTCCCTACTCTGGATATTGTGCTATATATCTGTGGTTCAGATTACTTCAGGTGGGGGACTATGGTAGAGGAATCAGTTAAGCCCGGAAATTGAGTCGCAGCCTGGGCACCATAGTGGGACAGTGCTGCCAAGTACTTAGAAAAATATTACAGAGTATTCAGAAGCGCATTATCCCAGATGCAGTCCCAGTGGCCTCCCTTGTCTCAGTCAAGAGTTTGTTTCTGCTTCCATGTGAAAGTCACTTTGCGCCATTGTAGACATTGTGCTTGTCCCCTTTGGACCTCCTCCAGCTACCCCTTTTCCTGGAGGTGTGATAGCAGGAAGGTGCAGCTGGAGCTGCTACACTGTGCATAGCCAAGTTACTGTCAGGGATGACTTTGGAGTCCTTGGTGTTTGGACTCCTACGAATGAGGGTGTGAAAGTCTTGCACTTCCGTGGTTTTTGTCATTCACTGTAGATGCCTCGAGCGGATCTCATGAAAGAGGACTGTTTCTCTTCTCTGTTAATTTGTTTCCATCCAAGAATTGTAAAGGAGCAGAGGGGTGTGAGCCATCTACACAAGCTGACCTCGAAACCTAGGCTATAGTGTTGAGCTCAGTGTAGGTCGTGGTAGAAGATGTAAGAACCAGTTGACCCACGGATCTAAGTCCAGTTTGAAGAGCCCTGGGCAGATCTCCACCTGCTTGACTTACCTGTCTGAGTTGTCAGAATATAGCCAGACAGAGGGCATGAAAAGATTTGTGCAAAGTCTGCTACAGTGGGTGTGGAAATATATGCTGTTCTTAGACCTGCTCTTAGTTTCACTGATGGGCTTTTGTGGATTATTGAATTATACAAGGCTGAACACCTTAACCTAAGAGTCTCTGACACCTATATTCTCAACAGAATGAACCAAGGAGCTATTTTAAGATACATAGTTTGAGAAAGTGGTTCTCAGATTCGGCTGTCCACTGGAGTTTATGTTTGGATTCTACCTCAGGATGCTGATTTAATTAGAATAGGGCACAATTTGGTCATTGGGTTTCCTCTTTTCTTTTTCTTTTCTTTTCTTTTCTTTTCTTTCTTGGGAGCAATTTGGTCATCATGTTCCCCTTTCTTTCTTTTTTTTGTTCTTTCTTTTTTTGTTATTGTTGTTTTTGGTTCTTCTGCAACAGGCTTTCTCCGTGTAGCCATGGCTGTCCTAGAACTTGCTCTGTAGAGACCAGGCTGACCTTGAACTCAGAGATCTGCCTGCCCCTACCTCCCTGGTGCTGAGATTAAACATGCAAGCCACCACCACTGATTTGGCTATTGGGATTTCAAACATGCAGTGAAGTTTCAGAGCCACTCTTAAAAATTACCAGCGCAACTTTATAGCATTGTGATACCCAAGGCCAAGAATTAGGCACAGCTACCTACTGGCTCATCCTGGGCTTCTCTGGCCCTGCCCTGTTTGCAGGGCCATTGTACTACCTGCTGGCTACAGGACAGCTTTCTGCTCATTCTGAAAGCTACATGTAACTGCAAAGAGATAACTCGAAAAGACAGAATAGAGCAGACTGTTGGAGACACCAGGGCTCCCTGCTGAGTGGGAAAGCATCCACCCTCTCACTGTGACTCTGTACTCCTAACACCAGTTCTTTTGGATGATGAAAAACGAAAAACTGAACATGATGAAGCACTGTGTTGCTCAAGACCCAGAACAATCTATTTGGAAAGCCTTTGGCAGAACCTGGCCAGAACCCTTCCCTTCTTTCTTCACAGCAGGTTTTAACTAGATGCCACCCCAGACCAAATACTTTACTCACCCTGGCTTCTCCTGAGAACACTACAACTGTGTCACACACTTAACCAACCTCTCCCCACCTCCCTTTTTATGAGATTTTGGCATACAATCACAAAACTCGGAAGGAGCTAGCATTTGCCTCTGGCACATTTATCCTTCCTTGCCATGACACAAAGGTTTGTGGGACAGTAACTTACTCTACTATCTGTCCTCTTGGGAACTCAGGCTTGCCCCTCAGCTTGGCTGAATTCCAGCTTTAGCTAATTAGAGTTCTTCAATAACATCTGCTAATTATCCCCGGAAACCTCTGCTTGGGACTTAGCTTTTTTTATTTTTATTTATTTTTTCTAAGTGAATGAGGTTTTGACCTTTCTTGGAAGCCCCACTTTTTAGAGTCTTTCTGTCAGAAGAATAATTTTAAGTTGCAAGCAAGTATTAAGTCGATCTTTTATCCAATTGCGCTTCTGGGTAGGTGAAGGATCATGCAAATTTATGTGCTGTTTCTGGCTGCAGTGTACTCTTCTGTTTCTGCCGGAAGATGTGAAGATAACCGGGTGGTCTGCCTGTCTCTTAGACAGAGTTCCTTAAATAGTTGATTGGCTCAATCTGTTTAGTTTTTTGACAGAAGTACTTTCCAAGTCTTAGATTTCGTTTTAACTTTTAGTCTGCTACCAAAGCTGATTCCAAGTCTGTGGACAGTTTGTGAGGGTGTTATGGGTTTCCGGTTCCATGCTTCTGCCTTACGCCTCTGTCTTCCTCACCTTAGCCATGTTTCCTGAAAGATTGGGAACTGCAGGTGCACTTCAAGATCCACGGCCAAGGGAAGAAGAATCTGCACGGAGACGGCTTGGCAATCTGGTACACAAAGGACCGAATGCAGCCAGGTATTAGGGATCCTGGGTTGCTCCCACATGGGTGTAGCAGACCTGTTTATTCCTGTGCCCTCTTTTTTGAGACAGGCCCTTCCTTCTAGTTTTCCCTCTCCCTTGATGTCTGTGAATGAATATTAACCTATTGTAGAATGGGTCTGAGTCCCAAGCAGTCTGAACTTGGCTCATCCTCGGATGAGCCCTTGTTTGTTGGTTCCTCCTGTGTTTTCGTGTGCAGCCTGGCCACTGGCTGGCTGAATGCCCTCGCTCCTGAACACAAGGCTGGTGTGCTAGTTTCTTCTGGACATATATACACTTACGATCGCAGCACAAACCAAGAGAGAATCCTCTGTTGTCCTTGCTGCTGTTGGAACCGCTGCTCCAAGTAGATGGCAGGCTGAACCAGATTTGACCTGGTCTCTTGCAACAAGAAGGAGAACTTGGGAATTCAGTTCTCTCTTGGGGGCATAATCGTCACCAAGTGTTTGTGAAGCAGAATTCTGTAGGTAGGGGAGCCTTAGCAACCAATTTGGAATAGGGAATAACTATAGTACAAACAAGGATACAGTGGCCTTCCCTCTTTCCCTGCCTTTAACAGCAAACTTCTACAGCTGTTCATGGGCCCAGATGTAGGTCATGCACTTTGCTGGGTGCTTTTATGTGTGTGTGCTCATCCTTGGAAATGCCTGGAGCCATCTGACTGTCACCCTGTGCTCTACTGTGAAGCTCTCTCCCTTTGTCCACTCTTGGCTGTATGTCGTTGTTCATCATCTGTTCTCTCTCTCTAGGGCCTGTGTTTGGAAACATGGACAAATTTGTGGGGCTGGGAGTGTTTGTAGACACCTATCCCAATGAGGAGAAGCAGCACGAGGTAATGGTGGGTGTCAGAGCGTAGGGCAGCTGCACTGATCACAGCCCTCCCTGAGCAGAGCCCAGGAGGGAGCAGGAGACACAGTGAGGGCCAATGTTGACCTCCAAATGGGCAGCTTTCTTTTCTTTCTCTTCTTTCTTTTCTCCTTCCTTCCTTCCTTCCTTCCTTTTTTCTGGGGAGAAGTGCCTGTGATCCCAGCAGTCTTTGAGGAATAGCTGTTAGTCACACTGGGTGTTTTCCTATAATGCCAGCAGGGTTCTCCTTCATTTCTATAAGGCAGTGGCTGGAATTGAGGTCACTTGGCTGGTGGTATCTTGGCTTCTAGATTGAGGCCAAAGCAAAGGGAAAGATGGGCACTCCCGACTTTAACCATCACTGTGGACCCTCTTCTGCCACTTGCCCTCCATTCCCAGCATCTTTATCTTCTCTGGCAGCAGTTCCCATCACTTACAAGAAAGGGTTAAATAAATAGAAGTTGATGAAACCACTGCACTTGTTTATAATAATAAGGTCTCGCTATGTAGCCCAAGCTGGCCTGGAGTTATCCGAGATCTTCATCCTCAGCCTTCTGAGTCCTGGGTTTGCAAGTGGGGCCACCATACCTGACTCAGATCTAAGCATCCTGGTAGAACCCAGTGTCTAGACAGTGCAGAGGCATTAACTCCTTGGAGGGTCCTTCAGTACTTGCTTACACTGGCCCAGGACTGTATCCTCTTCTCCCGTGGCATTGCTGTGAGATGGTAGAGAACTGCTGACAAGCTGTGCCTGGGTACCCTTCAGAAGGCAGGCTTGGCAGTGGGGATGGAGATCACTTACTCCCCACAGAGGTGTATCAGAAACACATGTAAAACGTGACAGTGACTACTGTGTGTACCACACTCAGGTGTAACGGTCAGAATCTCCCAGGGTCACTGTAGAGGAGCTGGAAAGTGAGACCTGGGTCAGGTGAGTAACCTGCTGTGGACCAGTTAGAACTGTGTTTCCGTTTCCTCTATGCTCCTTGCTGTTCTAGGCCCATCAAACCATTGCTAGATACTGGGGCAAGACCAGCATCTCTGCGCTCTGTAGAGTGGAGATTGCTGGAGACTCTGGGGCCCTTCGAGAGGGCACAATAGACCCATCCATCCTTGAAGAGCAACAGTAGTGGTGGCCGCAGAGCCTTCCTCCAGGACAAGGCTCATATGAGGTCTGCAGGATAAGGAGCCAGTGGTCCGTGAAGAGAGAGAGCATGTACTGAGGCATTCTGGGAGGGACAGGGAGGATATGGAAGTACAGAGCTTCAGATAGAGGCTAGAAAGAAAGGCAGCCAGCGCCTTGCCTTGCTCCACATCACATGTACCGCACCGTTCCTGTTCGTTCTCTTCCCTCTTAGGCTCACTAGCCACACTGAGACTGTGTGCCCGAGTGGGTGTTAGTCAGGCTGTTAGATCATTCTCAGCGTGGCTTCTCTCTCCCAGTGAATGAACAGACCAGAGAATTGGTGTTGAAGGGAGCAGCTTTTGTAGGGCCTCCCTGTCCTGAAGCTCATCATTCTGGTGCTAGACCTCCACCCACCTACTGCTTTCCTTAAGAGATGTTAAGTGTTTTCATATATGTGATTTCAGTTCTTTGAGCTTCTGTTCAGTTCAGAGAATGTAGAAAATTGTGATCTTCTCCACACCCAACCAACTGGGGCCGTCTCAGAGGATAAAATCAAAGGTCTTTTCTCAATGGTATGGTTTACTGTACTTGCTCATACAAAGGTGAAGGCACTGGTCCAAGTTGATTATTTACTTGTAGCGACTCTTTGTTGCAACTGTCACTGTCCTTGCCCTGTGAGTAAGACTCTGAAGAGCAGAAAAACGTTGCAGAGCTGATTGGGTCACAGGTCTGACTCCAGAATCTCTGCCTCTGCGATTTTGGCTTCTTAGATTTGGTAACAAAAGCAGAAATGACAAAAAGAAGCACAGGGAAACTGGGCTTCACGAAAAGGAAGAACCTGGGGCTAGAGAGGCGGCTCAGCAGTTAAAAGCGCCAGGCCTCCTTGCAGAGGACCCAGGTCAGTTCCACATGGTGACTCACAGCCATCCGTAACTCTCCCTATGCGGCTTCCATGCCCTCCAATGACATCTGCGGGCATGCATGTGGTCCACAGACATGCATGCGGGAAAAACACACAGACACCTAAAATAAATTTCTTTTTTCTTTTTTTGTTTTCCAAGACAGGGTTTCTCTGTGTAGCCCTGGCTGTCCTGGAACTCACCTTTTAGACCATGCTGGCTTCCAACTTGGAGATCTGCCTCCCGAGCACTGAGATTAAAGGCATGAGCCACTATGCCCAGCTCTAAAATTAACTTAAAAGTAATAACTTACGTGCTTCAAAGCACACTGTCAGGAGTAGGGCTGGTGTTGTAGCTCAGAAGAGTATTTGACTTATGTGTGCAAGAGCCTGGATTTAGGCCCCAGCACCAAGCATACCAAGAAAGTACAGTCACCTGTAGGATGGAGGAAGATATATGCAAATCTTACTAGAGAGCCATTGCTAGAATATATAAAGAGCTGTCATACAAAGGACTACTACAACTTAATAAAAGAGAAGCCAATAAAATAATAGGCAAATGGTCTGATTAGATTTTATCTGAACAAGATAAATGGATGGCCAGTAAATGTGAACTGATGTTCTACGTCATTAACTTAGAGAAACACAGATGAGACAACAGCGAGATCCTTACAGCCACCAGAATTCGAGTGCAAAGATGTGGGCATCTTTTGCAATCCACAGATACTTGTGGGGATGTAAAATGATACAGTTGGAAAGCGGGCTAAAGATAGAGATCCTCTAATCCGGTGAATCCCCTTGTGTGTGTGCAGCCAAGAGAAATAAAAGTATCTACAAAAAGGCTTGTGCATAGATGGTCATAGCAGCCAGAACGTTGATACACCTCAAGTGTCCATCAGCTGCAATTTTCGGTGATAAAATAAGTATCAACCTTGCTAAGGGTCACAAGAGTCTTGCTTATCGTGTGAGCTCGTTCCTATGAAATATGGTCAGATTTACAGAGACAAGGTAGATTGGGGTTGTCCAGAGCTGGGACTCTCAAGTAGGGACAGGGAGGGTGATTGCCAGTGGTCACAGAGTTATGGAGTGATTGAAAATCATCACCTTAATTAGCACATACCTGAACCCACTTTGGGTGGATCAAGTGGTACATGGATCATGTCTCCGTGTTGCTGTTGATTTAGACGTGGTTGAAAGATGAGTCTATAGCCTTTTGGCCCTAGGAACCCGTCCATTGAAGGTCATGTCTCTCCTGTGAACCCAGATGTTGGTGAACTCTTTGGGGAACTCCGTAGCACCCTTGGAGCACAGATGTCTTTGTTCAGTCTAGTGACAAGAGACTCCCTGGAATGACGACACAGAAGAGCGAAGCTGAGGGCAGGCTGAGCTGTCTTCTTGTCTGTGACATGTTTGAGCCTCACGCGTGGGAGGGAGAGACAGCCAGGAGTGAGAGGAGCAGCTCCCCAGTCTGCTGTGATGAAGCTAGCCTGGATGTCAGGAGCCAGGCACTCCATATGTGTGTGTGTGTGTGTGTGTGCACGCGTGTGTGCGTGTTCTCCTTTTAACTGGAAGAAAATGAACTCTAATGTCTTCAAAACACATTTCAAGCCGAGGAAATAGTGATAGAACTCATGCCCAGAAAGTGGAGAGCTCAGTCCTTGACACACACACACACCCCACACACACACACAAACACACAGACCTGCAAGCATACATGTATGCACATCTTGTGTTCCCTTAGTCCTTCTCTTGATACACTAATCTTACTAGGTCTTTTTATTTTTGGCCCATGGAATCTACCCTGCCTCTCTCTCTTTTGAGACAGGGTTTCTCAGTGCAGCCCTGGCTGTCCTGGAATTTGCTCTGTAGACCAGGCTGACCTCTAACTTAGAGATCTGTCTGCCTCCGCCTTCTGAGGCAGGTGCTACCACCATCCAGGGAAATCTTTTTCAAAGGAACTCTAACTTCTTAAGTTTTCTTGTTACAACACTTAGATGTGACTCCTTTCTTTCTTTCTTTCTTTCTTTCTTTCTTTCTTTCTTTCTTTCTTTCTTTCTTTCTTTTCTTTTCTTTTCTTTTCTTTCTTTTTAAGTTTCTTAGATAATGATGATGTTCAAGTATGTAAGCATTGTTTAGGGGCCTGAAAGTACCCCTTTCTACCACCTTTGTGGAGCTGAGAGCTGAGGTTAGAGTCACCCAGTAGGAGGCTAATGGGGGTTGGTGCTGATGGAGTCACGTGTCTCAGCTTTGATTATTGCCTGCTCTGAGGAGCATAGGTTCTGCTTAGATAGATACTCGGGTGTCCTTTCTGCTCCTGCATGAAGGACCAGCTGAAGGACTAGCTAAAGAACGTTGTAGGGCGAGTAGTGTTGAGGGCTACGTGCACGGCTCGGGAAGAGGCTGCCTCCTAGCAGCACCTAGTAGAGGAGTCATTTGTTTTCTTAGTACAGAAAATCCAGAGCAGGGAAAAAGGCAAATCTGTAGAGGCATCTTTTTTACAAATGAAAATGTTGTATCATATAGCAACTGTCTAAAGACATAATTACAAAGCTGGGAGCTTAAGAGTATGAATGTCAGATTCAGATTAATCATTATTTTGATAAAACATTCAGATTTATAGGTTGGTAATCTGTTAGAGAGTTCTAGAATATACTCATACTACCCAGGCTGGTATGAAACTTATGGTCCTAGGTACTTTTCCTGCCTCAGCATCTTGAGTAGCTGGTATTACAGTTGTGGACCACTTTGCCCCTGGGCTGTGTCCTGTGCATATGCCCCAGGCATGCCCCCAGGCTGTGTCCTGTATAGGACCCGGGCATGCCCCCGGGATGTGTCCTGCATAGGGCCCAGGCATGCCCCCGGGGTGTGTCCTGTGCGTATGCCCCCAGGCTGTGTCCTGTATAGGACCCAGGCATGCCCTCGGGCTGTGTCCTGTATAGGGCCCAGGCATGCCCCCAGGCTGTGTCCTGTATAGGACCCGGGCATGCCCCCGGGATGTGTCCTGCATAGGGCCCAGGCATGCCCCCGGGGTGTGTCCTGTGCGTATGCCCCCAGGCTGTGTCCTGCACAGGACCCGGGCATGCCCCCGGGCTGTGTCCTGTATAGGGCCCAGGCATGCTCCACTTGCTCACATGTGAGCATTTTCTCAACTAGCTAAGAGTAATTGTTGAACTTTGCCTCCGTAACCCCAAATACCTGTGAGTTTTTCTTAAAAAAGCAAGGACTATTCCCAGCACAGTGGTCAAAACAGAGGAGTGAAAATGGTGAGCTCACTGCTACTAGTCTTCAGACTTTCATACAGGTGTCCTTAATGCCCCATTATGTCCTTTTAGCAGAAGAAAACCCAAGACCCATGGACACTTGTTCATTTGTTAGTACATACATTCTCTCTCTCTCCTCCCCTCTTCCCCCCCCTCTCTCTCTCTCTCACACACACACACACACACACACATTTATTTTCTGTATGGGGTGGAGTACATGTAGAGATCAGAGGACAACTTGCTAGAGTTGGTTCTCTCCTTCCACCCTGTGGGTCTCAGGGCTCAAGCTCCTTCTCGCTGCCCTCTCTTGGTCTTTAATCTGGAACCGCTCTGGTATGTCTTTGTGCTTTAGAGTTCCTAGGCACGCTGTTTACATTCCTGACTTTTCCTTTTTTTTTTAAAAGGTGCTCTTTAAACTTTGGTTTTTTAAGGTAGACAGGGTCTTACTTTGTATCTTGGCCTGTAATTGTAGCAGTCCTGGGAGCATAGGCATCCACCATACTTGCCGAGACTTCTTTAAGAAGATGAGGGATAGACTAGTATTGCACTGTGACTGAGTCAGGGCTCTGGAGCCCAACCACTTGGGTTCAGACTTTAAGTACATTCCTGAATACCAGTGTTCTCTCCCACTAGATGTCTTCCCTGTAAAGTGAGGACACTGGCTCACAGGTGGCTCGACTGTTAAAGGTGCCTGTCACCAAGTGAGTTTGATCTCTAGGACCCAAAAGGTGAAAGGAGAGAACCAACTCCCTCAAGCTGTCCTCTGACCTCTCCCCACTAAATAAATCGATGAAATGAGTTAGCAAGGAAGATGGTGGTACTGGCTCGCAGGCCAGAGAACGCTGAAAGCAAGCCCCTGACACCTCCGTTCCTCACCCCAGGTGGATCCCTGGAATGTTTGGCAGCCAGTGTGGCAGTAGCTGCTGGTAGCCTTCTCCTGTTTCCTCTCTCCACCCCTTTCTTCACATCTTAGAGTGTTAGGAGCACAGCACAGTTAGGTAGGAATGCAGTTTGTAGCAGGCTTAGGTTGGGAAGCACTGCCCCAGAAGAGTGGCCCCCTTGTGCTGGTTGGTGCACTCGGAGCACTGGTACCAGAGGGTTTCCTATTCAAGATTCTGAACAGAGAAGTGACTTTTCCCATGTACTAAGTGGAAGTTATATAGTTTTTCACCTTTTGGTGTTACAGCATTATACCTTTTATATACCTTTTCATTGCATTTTAATATATTTAAAATGCAAATTTTTAAAAAGAGAAAGAGACTGAGCCTATTAATTCCCAAGTGTTTCTAGACATTTTTAAAAAAGATTTATTTATTTTATGTATTTGAGTACACTGTAGCTGTCTTCAGACATACACCAGAAGAGGGCATCAGATCCCATTACAGATGGTTGTGAGCCACCATGTGGTTGTTGGGAATTGAACTCAGGACCTCTGGAAGAGTAGTCAGTGCTCTTAACCACTTAGCCATCTCTCTAACCCCCTCTAGACTTTTCTCTGGTCTATGTCAGCCAAGAAATTACTCCCCTGAATCATGCATGTTTGGCTTTGAACGATATATAATGTAAAAATTTATTAATGCAGCTATCAATTGACTGGATTTTTGTTGATGTCCTCCTGAATGCCCGGCACTGTGCCAAGTGGTCCACCCATCTCATCTTCATAGTTAGTCCTGTGACCTCTACACATCATTCCTATGTACCCCAGTAAGGATATGCTGTGGAGGTCACACTGCACATTGCAAAGGCATGCAGCTGTAGGCAGTGTAGGATGGTGAGGACCCAGCCTCGGCTTCCAGAGGTCCTCCTCCCTATTTTCTGCTAGGCATCAACCCTATGTGCTTTGGACCTGTAGAATTTTAGAATCCACAACTCCAAAAGTTCATGAGTATCTTTTTGGGGGCATGATGGGAGAGACAGAGTGTCAAGTAACCCAGGATGACTGTGGACTTGTAGGCATATGCAGTCATGCTCAGTTTTATGTGGAGCTGATCATTCAACCCAAGGCCTGGTACATGCCAGGCAGAATCCTGCCATCTGAGCTACATTCCTGCTCCCTTACCACGGTCTCTCTCTCTCTCTGAGACCAAGTGAAGGAAGTTGATTTAGTAAGAAAAGTGAGGAAACTCCCAAGAGTGGGAGGGGCCCAGAGAGTGGGAGGGGTCCCAAGAGTGGAAGAGGTTCAGAGAGTGGGAGGGGTCCCAAGAGTGGAAGAGGTCCCTAGAGTGGAAGAGGTCCAGAGAATGGGAGGGGTCCCAAGAGTGGCAGGGGTTCCAAGAGTGGGAGGGGTCCACTGAAGAGTCCTGAGTGTCTTGTTAATGAGCAAATGCTACAGAGGGTTGTTTTAGAAACTATGGCTCCAGTGGTCCGAGGTTTGGAAACTTTTCCTGTGCTGTTCACAGTATTCACGTGGGCAGTAGGTGGGAATTCCTTATTTGGGGTCTCTGAATTGGGAATGAAATGCCCACCTTGCCGTAGTGTTAACTGCTGAAGCTACAGATGGTGGCGTTCCCGTGTTTAATTCTGATGGCATGTCTTGGTCTTCCTGGGGCTGGGGATGTAGCTCAGTTAGAGTGTTTCCTTAGCACGCAGGAAACCCTAGATTTGGTCCCTAACAAGACATGGACCTGGGTGTAGCAGCACACTCTGTCCCAGCTCTGGGGAAGGGCAGGTAGAGAAACTTGGTCATCCTGGGATACACTGAGTCTGATGACAGCCAGGGCTACATTTGTCTCAGAAAAACAAAACCAAGAATGAACCCCCGAGTCCCATTCTAGACTGCTGTGAAGTTCCATGACTGGGATACCCTCATATGTACACAGAGGAAAGGCCCCTCCAGGGCGACTTGGGCCCAGCTTCCCCCTTGGCTTTTGCTGGGTAATTAGATGTCACACCAGGTTTAGGAAGAGTTGGGTAGGTACCCTTGCCTAAGGATTGCAGTCCTAGTATTCTAAAGTCCTAAGTTAGTTTTGTGATTGGAAGTGATAAATAAAGCGAATCTTGGGGTCATCGGAGCACTCTAGGGCATTTTTTAAATCCCTTCCTTAAATGTTCTCTGAACTTGCAAGCTTTCTCAGAATCCATTTCTGAGAATTACTTAATAACACGTTGGCAATTGCCTTGTTCTAAATGACAGTGGCATAAAAGAACTTTATGGTGGTTTAATCATCCGCTGATGGACTGCATGCCCCTCAGGGTCGTTATGCTGGTGTTCACAACGTCTGGGATGCTCCTCTGGGGACTCTCCACCTCCGCACCCTGGTCCATGAGGCTGATGTGCTCTGCCTTGCCTCACACCACTCACGCCCTCTTTTTCTTATGTAGACTGTGCTGGACTTCCTCTGACCACCACCTGGACCCCGCCCAGAGCACAGTTCTTGTGTTCTCTCTCTCTCTCTCTCTCTGTCTGTCTGTCTCTCTCTCTCTCTCTCTCTCTCTCTCTCTCTCTCTCTCTCTCTCTCTTTCTCCTAGCGCCTCTTCTTTCACCAGAGCAGTTCTCACTGGCGGAATATTTCCCATGGACGCAGCATTTCACACAGTACTGACTCTCAGCATAGCTGGCTTTGCTGAGGAGGAGAGGAGTGCGTGCTTTGGGACCCCTCCCCCACCCTCTTAGGGACCGGGCTGAGCTGAGCATGTGAGGCTTCCTCTCAGTGCTGGTGGTTGAGAGCTGGGGAGATTTGCTGAAGCAAAGCTGAAGTGCCTCAAGCCCAGTGACTTTCGAATCTTGTGCTGCCGCGCTCCACAGAGCTTCGCCTGCCCCCATGTTGGAGGTCAGAGTGACAACAGTTACCTGGGATGTATGTCCATGAGGCTCAGAGGGCCAATGATCCCTTTGGATTAGAGTTAATTTTATGGTCTCGTACAGTAGGGTTTTTGTCTTCTGAGCAAGAGCTGTGTCCTGAGACCTGAGCAGTACAAGACATCTCAACCTTGGAAGAGTTCACTTTTCTTTGTCTCTGTTTGGCCTCTTTTCCCTGTGCTATAGGCATACAGTGGTCTAGGACACTTAACCTAGTCATGTTTGGGCAGGGCAAGATGGTTTGTTTCACAAAGCTGCCAGAAGGCTCAGGTTCCTCCATGGGGTGGAGAGGCCTTTGCAGTAGGCTCCTCTGAGAGTCTGATGATAGCCAGACAGCCTCACAGTGGAGTGCAGGTAGGTGCTGGTACTGTGCATATACTGGGACAGCTTTAAGAGCTTATTGGGTGCCCTTTGTGCACCCTAAAAATTTGAGGATCTTGGTTGCTAACTCACCCGCCACAGCAGGATCATAGCTCTCCCGAGGCTGTCTCTTTCTGACTTGGTCTCCTGTGCTCTGTGTCCTGTCTTGTTTTTGTAATAACCTGCTGGACCCGCTCAGGCCCAGAAGAGGCGCTACTCTCCAGGCGTCCAGGTACTCGGCTCTTGGCTCCCCGCCCTCACCCCTTCCAGTCACGATCCACCTGACAGTTCCTGCTGCTTAGAGTCCACGTGGTTGTTGTCTCAGGAGTTCCGAGTCTCTGGCCTTGGCTCCATTCCCACCTTGCATGTTGACTGTCTGGGACAGTGTGCAGCTTGTACAAGGAGTGCATGCCTTGTCCTCCCTTCCCTCCATCACTCTGCCCCTCATTGACTTGCACTGGGATCAATCTGGAATGGTTAGCTCACCAGTTTTGAGGAGGAATTTGCTTGTACAGCTCTGTTGGACAAAAGGCATCTCTTAAGTAGTGGAAATCCAAGTAGGTAACATGGGAATTTTTAAGTTTTCCTGTGTGTGGGACCTTTCCTTCTCACTATTGGTACCCTTTGGGGAGGTTGTGTGTGGATGGGCTGGACGCCTTGACTAAGAACAGTAGTTGTGGCTAGAGAAGCCCCCCAGAGCCTGTCCCAACTGCTTTCTGGATTCATTTAGCATCAAGTACTGGCAAGATTTTAGGGTCAGAAAGGAGCTACCCAGACTGGAAAGATTCCAGGTATTTTTGGGAATGCCTGCTGTGTGCCACACACTTCATTTGGGCAGAGGACAGGGCTGAAGTGGAGACCTGGAGATGCTTTTCCTTTCAAGAAGTAACTGGGGAGAAAACTGTCTGTCCATGAGGAGGAGACTTGGTGTGCAGCACCAAACAGTGCTTGCTGGGATGAGTGGAGGGAACCTCAGCGTCCTGCAGGGCCACTTCAGGTCTACCCTGAGTTTGGACAATTACTGACATCAGGTGTGGAGTCTGTGCTCCCCGAGTCCATGCCCCCGTGCATGATCATCTGTGTGTGGGTCCTGCTGGGTGGACTGCTTAAGATGAGGCAGGGGGTTGAGTTCCTGTCACTGTAGTGCAGGTGTTGCTGAGAGTTGTCCTTCCTGTCTGCTTTTCCTTGCTTGTGTTCCAGCGGGTATTCCCCTACATCTCAGCCATGGTGAACAATGGCTCCCTCAGCTATGATCATGAGCGGGATGGGCGGCCCACGGAGCTGGGGGGCTGCACAGCCATTGTCCGCAATATCCGTTATGACACCTTCCTCGTGATTCGCTATGTCAAGAGGCATCTGACGGTGAGTACTGTCTTGGAGCAGCTGGTGATATGCACTACCTCTGCTCCTGTGTCCTGACCCTGATATCTCTTTGCTTTATTCCAGATCATGATGGATATTGATGGCAAACATGAGTGGAGGGACTGCATTGAGATGCCCGGGGTCCGGCTCCCCCGCGGCTATTACTTCGGCACTTCTTCTATCACTGGGGATCTCTCTGGTACTGCACTGCTCCTTCTCCCTGTGCCTCAGTTGGTCCCCTTGGTCAGGACCCCAGGCTTGGTGAGGACAGCTAGCTAGCTATGGGAAGCCACTCAGATGGTTTAAGAATGCTGCACATTCTTGTCTAGATCTGTAAAAGCTCTAATCCAGGCTCCTTTGGGACAGTTGCATCCAGGAGCTACCTCAAGCAGTGAGTGTGTGTGCCTCATCTGGGCAGCTCTTCCGGCCTGTGCCTCTCGCCCTGCACTTACTGCTGTGCCCAGTTTCCCTTCTTACAGCTGCTCCTTGACTCTCATCCCTCCTAACCAACCCCAATCCCTCTCCTTCTGTTCAGACATTTGGATAAAGCATGCATACACGTTGGCTAGCCATCTGCCTCCTCCTGAGCTGCACTTGGTACTGTAAATGTCTACTGTACCATCTGCACGCTGTAGAGAGCCTTGCCCTGGCTCTGTCCTGACCAGCAGCGTCTGCCCCCTGTGCACAGTGACTGGTCTTCAGTTCATCTCACCAGCACTGGAGCTCCTACCTTCCTTGGTTGACATGCCAATGCCATGCTTAGTTTTGACCTAGGCAGTCAATTTTTAAAAATATCTGTTGTGTTCATAAAAAGAGAAAAAGGTTTAGAGAATATGGTATATGGAGGTGTGGGAGAAGGGGGTGCCCCAGCGGGCCCATGCCGAGACATCTGTTCCCCCGAGGGACCAGACACACACCAGCATAGAAGAGAGTAGAGTTTATTCAGGGCAGAGGATAGAAGTTAAGGGGGGTAGTGGAGGCAGAGAGAAGGAGAGAGTAGAGAAGCAGAGGCCGGCCATGAGCACGTGGAGAGCGGGGAGAGGGGAGGAGAGCCCAAGAGGGGAAGAGAGAGAGACAAGAAGTAAGAGCAGTGAGAGAGAAGTGAGAGAGAGGAGGGCGAGCAGCCCCTTTACCAGGCTGTTGCCAGGTAACTGTGGGGAAGGGCATACCTGGCTGTTGCCAGGTAAGTGTGGGGTGGAGCTTAGACAGAACCCTAACAATATCTATAAGCTTCTAACCTATAGAAGTATAGTTTTGTTGTCATTAATGTTGGCTTTTGTTTGTTGGTTTATTTGTATTTTAGTTTTGAGACAGTCTTGCTTTGTACCTAGGCCTGGCCTAGTGATGTAGCCTGCTTCAACCTTGTCCGTGCTGGAATTATAGGTTGTGCACCACCGCACCCAGCATAGTTGATTTTTTTTTTTTCAGATTCAAGCACTTGTTGAGAAAGTTCAGCTAGCTCTCATCTGTTCCAGGCTCTGATGTCAACACACTGCAGAACATTGCCTAGGGTTAGTTCTGAAGGAAAGAAGGGCAGAAAGGCAAGAGGAATGAAAAGGTGGAGGCCAAGGAAGGCAGGTCTCCGAGTCTGAGGCCACCTTGGTCTACCCAATGAGTTCCCGGACAGCCAGGGCTATATAAACCTACCTAAAGGAAGGAAGAACAGAAAGATGAGCTGGCTACCTAACAGTTCCAGGCCAGTCTGAGCTAAAGGGTGACACCCTGTCTCAAAAAAGAAATGAAGGAAAGAAAGGAAAGGCCAGTTTTCTGCATAGCTTCTTTGATGTTTTATTTGTTTCTTTGCTTCACTTTGTTTTGTGATAGGGTCTGTGTAGCCCAGGCTGGCCTAGAACTTGCTGTGTAGCTGAAGCTAGCCTTGAACCTCAGGTTCTTTCTGCCTTGGCCTCCCACATACTAAGATCATATGCATGATACTATGCCTGTCCTGTCCTGTATTTAAACTTAGTTCTGACAGCACAAACATTTTCTAAATTAAGGTGAAGTGAAGACTATAGCAGAACAAGGAACTGTGGATGTTCCCCGATAACAAAGATCAGAAATCCAGGCCTCTGACAACAGCCAGCCTCGAAGGAAATAAGTTAATCTCCGCTGAAGGGATCAGGGCTTTGTCAAGAATTAGCTGACACTACATCTGCGGCAAGAAGTGTTACAAGCCTAGAAGTCAGAAAAGCCCGAAGGCCATTTGGTCTCAGCACTCAGGAGACAGGGGTGGTGGATCTCTGTGAGTTCTAGAACAAGGGCTACATAAGACCCTGTCTCAAACAAACAAACAAACAACATCTTAAAAAGCCCAAACCCAACTGAACAAGAACAAAAACTTGAAAAAAAGAGAAGTTGGATACAGGGACTCTTGCCTATAATTCCAGCATTAACAAGATGAGACTAGAAAGTTACAGGTTTGAGGCTAGCAGCCTGTGCTACCAACTGAGAACCTGTCTTATAAAACCAACCCAACAAGGAGAGGCGTAGGCCTGGGTGTGGTACCCAGCACATGTAATCCCAGTACTCAGAAGGCTGAAGCAGGAGGGTCATTAGTTCAAGGCCAACCTGTCCTGCACTGCAAAACCGTGTTCCATGCATGTACTTACAGATGCAGAGGAAGAGAACTTGTCATCTCCTTCCTAATAGCATTAGGAAGGTCAGTGGCAGAATTTCAGGAGCTACAAAGAAATAGAGTTGGGGAGCACAGCGTCTTCCTGCGTGTAGCCTCGGCCTGACTGACCAAGGCCATTAACCAGATGCTGGGAGACTAGTTCTCCTGTCTGTGCGCATGCATGTGTGTGCATGTGCACATGTGTGCTCATGCTCCACCATGAGGAAGCTGCCGTGTGCTGTGTCCTCTCACTACTAAAAGATCTCAATGTACGATCTTGAATCATGTCAGTAGTTCTTAAGGTTTTACATGTTTATTTGTGTATGCCTGTGTGTTGCATGTACACATGTGTGCAGGTGCATACGTAGGCCAGAAGAGGATGTCAGATCCCCTGGAGCTTAGCTACAGATGTTTCTCAGTCATATGTTATATGCTGGGACCTGAACTCTAGCCCTCAGCAAAATTTCTTTTTTTTTTAAAGATTTATTTATATATTATATGTGAGTACACTATATTATATGTGAGTAGCTGTCTTTAGACACCCCTGAAGAGGGTGTCAGATCTCTCATTACGGATAGTTGTGAGCTATCATGTGGTTACTTGGATTTGAACTCAGGACCTTTGGAAGAGCAGTCAGTGCTCTTAACCGCTGAGCCATCTCTCCAGCCCCTCAGCAAACGTTCTTAACCACTGAGCCATCTATCTCCCTAGCTCTAATTATTTTCTATACTACTTTATATAAGTAATGCATAGTTACCAGTAAAATACATAGAACATCTCAATTCCTTTTTCTTTTAAATGAGAAAAGCATGAAGCTCTAACTTACTAAACAAGCTTGGTTTTTTTCTATTGTTGCTTTTGAGGTTACTGTGCTTTCCTGGTGGGCCTGAGTCTCCTGTGTTGTCCAAGTTAGCCTTGAATTTGCACCAGTTCTCCTGTCTCTGCCTCTCAAGTGCTAGAATAACAGGCATGTGCCACCACACTTGGCTTTTTTTCTTTTTTAATTAAGTGCTGGTGTCACAAGCATGCACCATCACAGGGTCTCATATGACACTTTCACCGACATATGTCATTCCCTTAGCTCTTACTCACTGTCCCTGTACCCTGTCTTCTTGCTCCTCCTGCAGATCTTCCCTCCCCCAGATTGTCCTCCCTTTGCATTTGTCTTGTGTATTTAAATCTACTTTCCACGTATGAGAAAAAGCATGCTATATTTGTGCCCCGATTACCATGCCTTGGTTCCATCTCTCTTCTGTAAGTCTCCATGCTCCCCTGAAAGGTCTTCTTCCTGTCACTGCTGTCAGTGGATAGAGAGGCTTGAAGCAAGATACGAACTCCAGAAGCCCTTGTTGAAGGCTATGGAGTAATCCTCGGTTCTCCCTCCTTTAGACAACCATGATGTCATTTCCCTGAAGTTGTTTGAGCTGACTGGAGTGAGGACCCCAGAAGAAGAAAAGCTACATCGAGATGTGTTCCTGCCCTCAGTGGACAACCTGACGCTGCCGGAGAGTGAGTGTGGGATGCTGGGAAGTGGCCCGTGCTTGGGGAGGAGCTTGACTGGCGCCCGCAGCTGTCAGTTCTTTGGTACCCCTGTAAGGCACGGAACGCCTGCCCTGCCCCACATCGGCCCTGTTACAGGCCGAGCAGCAGCAGGCGGGCAGCTGCTTCATCTTTAAATTGAGCTACCTGGAAATGGGAGGTCAGGGATCTGGTTCCTCAGAAGTGGGTGTCAGAAACTGGGGCCTGGACAACCTGTTGACCCGTTGCAGGGTGTGCTCTGCATTCCTTACTGTTGTTGTTTTACTTCCTCAGTGACAGTCCCGCCAACGCCCCTGAGTGGCCTGGCTCTCTTCCTCATCGTCTTTTTCTCCTTGGTGTTTTCCGTATTCGCCATTGTCATTGGGATCATACTCTACAACAAATGGCAGGACCAGAGCCGGAAACGATTCTACTGAGCCTGCTGCCGTCAGCCCCTCTACGGTGTTTACCATAAGGTGTGGGTCCGAGCATACGGCCTGGCGAGTCGGCCTGCTATTCAGGGACTGTGTTCTGTCACTGGAGCTTCGGATGCAGGACCCTGCATCCTCACAGTCATCCACGGGAACATCTCACTGGCCCAGGACACCACCTCAGTGCAGAGCAGCTGTGGTATGCCTTTCCCTGGAGTCCCTCCACTTAGGCGTGAAGAGACATGGAGAAATATCTATTGTGATGCCTAAATTACAGAATTTGACGGATAGCCCAAGCATGGACTGGACACAGTAGGCCTTCCACTGCATTTTAAAATTCCCAAATAGAAAACCAGAACTGGTACAATCTGGAGACCCTCTTACTAGTCTTTGTTTTTGCCCATGCCTCTCTCTACTTTGGGCGCTCCTTGCCAACCTGGATGGAGACTTCTCCCTCCCCCGCCTGTCTCCCTCACTCACCGACCTCATTATATGCATCCTTAGCTAGGAAAGAAGTTTGCAGCTCCCATCCTGTGGCCCTGGGGGCTTCCTGCAGTCACTCATTGCTTCTCCCTCTTCTCTGCTGGGTGGATCCTGTTTCTGACTGGCTGTGTCTTCAGCTTTCCTCAGCAAAGCCCTTCAGGCCTTTGGATGGTTTGGCTAAATGTTGTTACAAATCAAGAGAAGCGTGGAGTTCCCAGCTGCTATGAGGTTGGCTGGAATCGTCCAGGCCCAGGTCTGCCTCAGAGAGCAGTGTTGGCTGCGGCTGACCGCCTGGAGCCTCTCTGGACCCTCTCTGGACCTGCCGGAGTCTGCTTGGTCGCATGCTCTGTGTTCATCCTGACTCTGGGGATTCTGCTTTGAAGGTTGGAAGTGAAAAGCAGCTTTCTTCTTATTCCCTGGACTTGGACACTCCCCCAAGCTGAGAGATTTGGACATTCCCCCAAGACATTTGGGCCCTTACTGAGAAGAGACAGTTGGTGATCTCGTTACAAATCTCTGAGAGCGAAAGCCCTTCATCCTCTGTGCCTGGAGAAGTTCTGGTCATCGAGCAGCAGCACAGCTTGAGTACCCTGTGTGTCACCTGTCACACTGCCTTATTCCACAAGTGTCCCATGCTGCTCACCCATCTGCCCTGTGATTAAATTGGTTACAGGCTAGTCTCCCTGGAGGGCCCGATAGTTCTCTGTAGCCCAAGGAAAAGACTTCATAAAGTAGCTGATGGAACCAGTCATGAGTTCAGGCTCAGTGGCCTTCTTATAGTATGGGATTGCTTGGGGGCTCCAGCCTGTTTCCTGAGCCTCAGGTGTGTCTACTCTCAGTCTACCCTCCTGAATGATTGGAAAACTCTCACCCCACCCATCCATAGAGTAGGAGGAAGGGTCACCCTGGCTGCAGGTGAGAGTTCATCTTCTCAGCCTCATCTTTCAATGTCTTAAAGACATTGAAGCCTCATGTCTTCAGTTAATCAGGACAGTCTGTGCTGCCCTTATGCAGGAGAAAAAAAGATGGGGTGCAGAAAGCCTAACACCTTCCCCCAGTATCAGAAAAGGGTAAGGGGAACCAGGGAACAAACTGGGATGTAGAGGTTGGCCCTGGTGCTAAGAGTGCTGAAAAGTAATGGTAGTTTTGTCTGTTTTAAGCTTAAAGGGAGCATGGATAGATCCTGTGGTAGAGGACCTAAGTGGCCTTTGGACTGAAAGGATTTGCTCACAGGAAAAGTGAGAGAGAGAGTCAGGTTAGCCTAACTCCTACTCATGAGCACCTTGATCCTTTGAAAGAAGGTCAGAGGATAGGCTCTGCAGTCTCCATGTAGCCTGGGAACTAGTCTTTTCCCTCTTGAAAAATGTGTATAAGAAAACCACCCATGCACATGGGGGAAGGTGTTAGGCTTTCTGCACCCCATCTTTTTTTCTCCTGCATAAGGGCAGCACAGACTGTCCTGATTAACTGAAGACATGAGGCTTCAATGTCTTTAAGACATTGAAAGATGAGGCTGAGAAGATGAACTCTCACCTGCAGCCAGGGTGACCCTTCCTCCTACTCTATGGATGGGTGGGGTGAGAGTTTTCCAATCACATGCACATACCTTTAATCCCAGCAGTCAGAGGCAAAGGCCAGTGGGTCTTGAGTTCAAGGCCAGCCTGGTCTATGAAGCAAGTTCCAGTTTTTTGTTTTTTTCCCAGACAGAGTATCTCTGTGTAGCTCTGGCTGTCCTGGAACTCACTTTGTAGACCACTCACTGGAACTCAGAAATCCACCTGCCTTTGCCTCCCACATGCTGGGATTAAAGGTGTGCACCGCCACTGCCTGGCTCAGCTCTTGTTTTTTGTTGCAGAAGCAAAAGTTTTCCATGATGAGTGAGGCTGTCTTTCTGGGTGTTGTAGCCCCAGAGTGTGTGCTGGAGGTGGTGTGTGTCCTGGTGCGGTTCCTGTGCACTCACACTTGAGTAGAAGCTGTGACCTCCATGTAAGATGCATGGTTACCCTTCCCCTACCCAGGACTAGATGTGGTGATTAAATGTGGCGTCTTTCCCCAAGTCTCACAGAGATGCCATTTCCAGCCTTTCACATTGTCTTCCATCTCCACCCCCAAGTCTTAGGGTGACTCTGTTAGAAAAACAAATTTATTTCAGTAGAAAATTACAGCTCTGCTCTCATTGTCAGAAGGGATCAGAGTGTGCACAGCCCCTTGGACATGCCCTGGAAGACTCAAACAAGGATCTGCCAGGAAACCCAAGGCACAGGTACTTGGCAGGTGAGAGAAAGGAAGGCCAGATCACGGAGCCTCATGGAGCTGGAATCTCTGGGAAGATATCTCTTGTGTGATTTCAGGGTACTTGGAACAATGTTGGCCCTTGGTCTTTTAAAGGCTTTAGCTTTGAGCCCTCCATGGTAAAAATGGAAGAGTTGATATTGCTGGTGTTCGCTGAGCTGACGAGATTGACTATTTTAATGGGAGGATACAGCCGAAGTTTAGGTTGGATCCAAGACATAGTCAAATAGTTCTAGAGAAAAGAGACACAGCCTAAAGTAGCAACTTAAATGTGCTCTGAGAGCTAATGCAAAAGTGGCCAGTGCCTTTGTCCCTTCCCCAGGGGTTGACACTCACCGGAGCAGAATAGATGAACTTGAACAGGATAAACCCTATAACCAGTGTGACCACTAAGCATATGATTTTGGAGCGGTAGCGTTTGCAGACAGCATAGCAGAAGCTTTTAATAGGTGACTGGTACCACAGTAAAAAGGAGTCATTTCGCCTGCTCGTGACAGGAATGGAGGGCAAGAGCAATCTTCAGGTCAAGGGATCCAGAGCAAAGGCTTCCCTTTTTTAACAGATTCGGGAGCCCCTTACCGCAACCTCAAGTCTTATTTTCTGATGTCAACTTAACCATGTAGGAGGAAGTAGCTGTCCCTTTCCACATGGAGGCCCACCAGCCACCACCCTATACCAAGGAGGAGAAAACTGGGCTTGTGCCCCCGCCCTCCAGGGCCCTTACTCAGGAGGATGAAGTGTAGGGAACTGGTTGGGTTCGGACTGGCCTCGCCCGGCTGGCCTCATGAGAGCTTCCCTCTCTGACAGCATCTCAAGGGTCATCTTGACTTTACCCTAGGATAAAAGGGTAAAGATAAAAGATCAGGACCTGCTGTGTCAGACAGTAGGGTAAGGTCATTTCAGGACCACTTCCCTACCTCCACAAAGGAAAAGAGGTTTGGCTACAGCCCCCAGGAGTTTGCTGGAGAGCTCCTATTCACTAAACACATTCCCTAGCCCCTACCGACAAGCGCCACTTGTCACCATCGTAGACCTGACAAGGCCACCATCCAGTTACATTGGTCTTCTTAAAGAGAGATATATGCTTCTGTGGGGTGGAGGGCCATTTGGATTCAGTCTCCATCATCTTGAGGGAACACTGCCTGACGTTCTGAGCCGGAAGGGGCATGTCCGATAAATCCAGCTCCAAGACCCCTGAGCCCACAGAAAGGCTGTTGTCAGCAAAAGGAGCTCCTCACCCCATGTCACAACCCTACACCAGGACCTCACCTAAGAAGTCATCTGGGGAAAAGAAGTCATTGTCCCATATCTGGAGGATGAGCCGGGCTGGAAACTTCATTGATGTGGGATCCAGGCTCCATATGTAGTCCTAGAGAATAGCACAAGGCTGTGTTAGTAACCTGCCTCTTGGACATTTCCCTCAGATACCCACTTGTCCACTAGTGACAGACTATCAAGGAAGAGGGGTTTGCCTAAGGACATGTCCTAACATCCTGTAACAGTTTGTAGGTCTCTGAAAGGAGGGGGAAATCTCTTAGAGCCTGAGGCTCTTTCACTCTTTCTCCTCCCCACCCCTTCCTTACCTTCTGACTTTGGACGCATACACGCTCAGTTGTCAGATAGTCCATGGTAAAGATGAACCTCCAGTTGAAGGTGGCCTCCCCAGTCAAGGAGTGGTAGTGGACATCTGTCTTCTGAGCATCCTTCTCTAGCCCAAAGAGCCACCTGGGGACAGAGTCCTTTCACCTGGGGTTCCTGTGTGTGGTCCCCATCCCCCAGACACAAGTGGTGGCTGAGGTGTTCCCCTTGGGACTGGAAGTCTCCAGCAGGGTAATGGATCCAGGGAGCTAGGCGGCCCTCTGGAGCCCTCCTCGCCCGCCTGCCTTACCCTTTCACGTAAATATCGCTCATTTTCTCTCTACTGAAGGTTTCTTCGACCAGGTCCACTTCGGCCGTGCTCCAGATGATACAACGCAGTTGGTACCTGCAGCCACTGTGCTCTGAGGCTGGGGTGAGGACCAGCCCCACAGCCACAAACAGCCTTGCTAAGGGAGGAGCTGCCCACAGAGCCGGACTTGGGCAGTAAAGCTCCTTCTAAACTTGATGGAGAATTCCTACTACACGGGCTTTGGGCAGAGGCACCCTGCCCCCTGGGGGTTGAGCTGGAGCCCCACACTCAGGAACTGAGCTTTAGGGTACTCACCGTTTAGGCTTCCTGGGGCTGATGTTGATGGGTGGCCCAGGAGGCCCCAGCATCGTGGGGAAGATATCCACCCACATTTGTATTTTTCCCTAGAGTTAGAATGGATTTGCCGGCTGGGGGTTGATGGTCTCTTTGGACTTGAATGGCAATGAGGCTGTGACGTATGGATTGATCCACTACCCAGGGGCAGGGCTTAGAGGTGACAAGTGTCTCCTGGGAGGTGACGTGACTACCTGCCAACTCCTTTAGTTTTTGACTGGGAAGGCAAGTGAGTAGGGGTGAAGGGTCTGGCTCAGAGAGCATGAGTGGACGTTGAGCTCTCACTTATGGCTGGGTAGGGGGTGAGGATGTCATGTTAGATGACCTGCTGGTAAGATCCATGCTAGGGCTGTGCCTCATGTACTCATACCATGGAAGCCCTAAGTAAGAGGACACTAGCTAGAAGGCCCTTGTGTTGTGTGGCCAAAGCCTAAGGATATTAAGCTAGTCACAAAGTAGAGAGTTCAGAGACAGGCAGACAGACAATATGAGAATTAGTGGTGCAAATGGTAAGAGGAGGATGGGAAAGGGTGACTGTGATAGTTTGTAGATGCTCGGCCCAGGGAGTGGCACTATTACAAGATGTGGCCCTGTTCAAGTAGGTGTGACCTTTTTGGAGTAGGCATGGCTCTGTGGGTGTGGGCTTTAAGACCCTCATCCTAGCTGCCTGGAAGTCAGTCTTCTCCTAGCAGCCTTCAGATGACGATGTAGAACTCTCAGCTCCTCCTGCATCATGCCTGCCTGGATGCTGCCCTGCTCCCACCTGGATGATAATGGACTGAATCTCTGAACCTGTAAGCCATCCCCAATTAAATGTTGTCCTTTATAAGACTTTCCTTGATCATGGTGTCTGTTCACAGCAGTAAAACCCTAACTAAGACAGTGGCACCCCCAGCCTTGGGAAACAGGTAAATAAATATGTTCTGTCTGTCAAACCACCTGACCTGCTTTAATTTTTAAAAGTTGACCCATTTGAGAAAGTCAGTTTAACACGGATGGTTATTTTAAATTTTTCTCAGCAGAAGACTTCATGAATATGAAATATTTATAGAAGATGAAGCCATCTTGATGGTTGGACAGTGAGGGATAATTAAGGTGCTCTTGGGGGGAGGGTCTGTGTCCCCAGGTTCCTTGCCATAGAGAAGACGGCCTGCAGTTAAGTGGTCAGAACTGTGGTTTTTGTATCTGTGCCCTCTGATCTATGATACCACCTCCTCACACCCAGGAGAGCAAGAGTGGCACTGTTGGTTTACTAGGACTACCAAGAGCTTCCCACAACTGTTGTGAGGTCCCCATTTCTTACAGCCCTTCCAGGTATGAAGTTCTTGCTGCTGAAGCATCTTTCCTATTAACATGCAAAACGTGCTTCACTCCTGTCTATACACATATGTGAGCTATCGGCCTGCCCTTGCCTCTCACTGTGGACTGTGTCCTGGGTGGATGGACACCCATGTCTCGTGGTCTAGTCCAGTTCATAGGAGGTAGGAACAACCTCTAAAGTCACATACCTGGTCAATACCAGGCTGGCTGTTACTGTACAGTGTGCGAGTCTCTACGTGCTCAGGAACCAGTCCCTGGGTGTTCAGGATGTACAGTGCCAGGCGCTCCTTCTTAGACCCCAAGTGCTTATAGGTAGGGGGTGTAGACTCTGGATTAGAGACAGGATCAGGATGCCATTAGTGTTACCATCTGAGCACCTTTCCCAGCCCTGCCAGGATGTTGGCTACAGTCGCCTTCTATGAGAAGGGGAAAATTGGAAAGATGTCATTTTTTCTCTACCCTAGGGCAAACTCTCCTTGCTGCCCTCCTCTCCCTCTGCCCGGGTCCTTACTGGTTCCCCGAGGTTACACCTGTGCTGTCTGAAAGTGCGCTGGGCTCACCAAAGCTCTGCAACTTGAACTTTTCCCCATTGTAGTAAATTGAATCTCCCTCAAGGTCAAATACAGGTGGTGGCAGCCCTTTCTGTTTGGCATATCGGGACAACAGGAAGGTTGGGGTCATCTGATCCCTCCACTTAAAGGGCCCTGACCTGTGGGAGTATGCAAGAGGAACAGGTGGGAAGGAACAGGTCCTTCCCACCTGGATTGAGCCGCCTGTAAGGGTGCTGGAAGTGTGGGCAGAGAGGAGAGACGGGTCTAGCCCAGTTCCCAGGGACTTCTCAGGAAGCTGTGGACTCACACCTCCCCCTCACCCAGCTTGCTTGCTGAATGGGTCCACACTCACTTGCAGTAGGATTTAGAGAGCCCACAACGGGCCCCAAAGCCAGACAGAAGTCGGTTCTCAAGGTCAATGACTGTACTTCCGATTTCATCATCAGAAGTAATTAGGTCAAAGTCATACAGCTGGATCTCCAGGTCCTTCTCCAGCGGGATGTTACAGGTGAGCTCGTACATCCTAGAGACAAGGCCTTGCTAAGTGGCTGTGGACATGTCCTCTCTGCCTCACCGGCTAGCATCTCAGCCTAAGTGTCCCTGCTCCAGCTCTTCCTCCATTCACAGTGAACGTGGGCAGCAGAGTACAGGACAGACCTTTGTCCACCCAGCATCTGTTCCCCTGAACATGGCTGAAAGTAACTGGAAAGTAAGATGGCCAGGGTATGGAGGCTTTTTTCTTTGGGAGAAGGTGGTGAATCATCCACTTATTGAGTCCCTAAGAGCCAGTGAGATGCTGCTTAAAGGGACCTTGGAAGCCCTGAAGGAATGCCTCTGCCGGCTGGAGCTGCCCTCCAGCACAGCATGGAGGACTAGAAAGAAGGCCGAGGGTGACTGGGGGCGGCTCACGTGCCAAAGATGGGATCCAGAGTGTTGGGGTAGTAGGAGTCCCGGCTGCCAAGTTTTGTCTGTCCCAGCTTCAGGATCACATAAGGGTCACACTGGGAAGGAAGGAAGAGGTGTGTCAATCAAAGTTGGTCAAGGAGGGTGGGGGAGTGGGAGCAGGGCGGGTATGGACCCATGGGGATGCCTGTGTGGATGTAAACAGCCTGAGGCACTGCATCATGGTGATTTTGGGCATGTGGTGGGGGCTACTGGTGACAGATGGAACTACTTTTTTTTTTTTTTACCAGGCCATTGTAGTCCTGTGGCTGCAGGTTGACGGCTCGTATCAGGTACACCCGTACCAAGCACATCTGAGGGAGGCCCTTGATCTCAGGCCAAGCCGAGAACTGACGTGGGGGTTTAGGGGCATCTGGGTCCTCAGGAAAGGGGTAGATGCGGAAGAGGCCCTAGGGGTGAGAAGGCATTGGCAGCGCTAGCCTAACTTTGTAAAATGTCCCCCAACCCCAGGTGCCTGGGTGTACCTAGGGGAGAGGGCGGTGGGTAAGGGTGAGCAGCAGGAGTCTTCAGGCAGGGACCATTGAGTTTAAAGGGGGCATTGAGCAAAGCTCTCAAAGCTACTTGGTGTTCCCAGACTATGCTGATGTCAACTCTGCACACCCATCCCTTCAGGTCTGAGCATGTCTGTGTCTTTGGGGGACCAACATGAGCTAGAGCTGGGACTCTGAAGGTCTTGCATTCCTCAGTTCCTCCCTACATAGACCAATCTGTGTTGTTCTGCTTCTGGAGCTGTTTCTTAGGCTCTGCCTCATCCTCCTCAGGGATGTGCAAAGCCAGGGCTTTTATTAGAGACTTTGGGGACAGATGGGCTATAGAGAGAGAGGTCCTCAAACTAGCATAGACACACCTTGAATTCCCCTACCACGGGGCTGTCCACCTTGGGCTTCTCTTGGTAAAGTTTGAAGGTCTGACAAAAGTCCTGCAGGCCCTGGAAGGCCAGAACGGCCTCCAGCTCACAGTCATATACCTGTAGGGGTGTATGCAAGACCTGGGCTGCTGAGGAACCATTTGGAGAATCAAGAGATGAAGAGAGCCTTTCCCTAAGAGTTTGCCCTGTCGGTAGCCCTGCTGTCTGCTTCAGGTGTAAGGGTCCCTGGTATTCTTAGGGGACAATGTAGAAAGTCCCCCTCCTTAGGTGACAGATGGGCTACAGAGAGGTAGCCAAGCTGGTGTAGCCACACCTTGCATTCCCCTCCCTCGGGGCTGTCCACCTTGGGCTTCTCCTGGTAAAGTTGGAAGGTCTGGGAGAGAGCTTGTCTAACAGGGTCCCTGCTCTAAGCTGAATGTGGTGGTGCATGTCTGCAGTTCTAGCACTCAGGAGCTAGAGGCAGGAGGCTAAGGAGCTCAAGGTCATATATACCTACCTGCTTGCACTACACAGGATCTTATTTCAGACAAGGCAAAACCAAAGTGTTCTGCCATTTGGAGCTTCCCTGACAGAGCAAGGCCAAGTCTCTAGCCCCTCCCGATGGAGGCTCTGTTCTGCCCCTTTCCCAGGACCCTCCAAACCTTTAGGGTGTGGTAGCTTTTGTAGTTGTAGTTCAGGGACTTGTCTGCATCTCCCGTGGCCCAGGATAGCTTGCTCCACCAGTCCACCTCCTGCTCATAGTCATCCTGACCGACAAAAGGCCTCCACTGACTCTCAGGCAGGGCTAGAGCCCACCCACCTCCCTGAACTGATTGGGGTTGTCCCCTGTTCCCTCGCCTGAGTCTGCTATACCTCATCTTTGCTGGAATCAAACCAGAACTTCTTGTAGACAAAGTCTAGGAACTGAAAAGTGAGGCAGGTTAGAGTAGAAGAATGGGAACAGCAGGCCAAGCAGGCTCTCCTGGCTCTCCTGCCCCCATGGCCTTCGCAGAGGCCTTTCAGTTCAGACGGGATGGGAGGGGTGAAAGGAGAGGAACTGTGCTTCCTAGTGTTCCTTGTCCATAGAGATGGACGGGACTCAAAAGTGCTCAGAAATGTAGAACCTCACACTCTATCTGAACCTGAAGAGGCGGAATTTGTGTGTGTGTGTGTGTGTGTGTGTGTGTGTGTGTGTGTGTGAGAGAGAGAGAGAGAGAGAGAGAGAGAGAGAGAGAGAGAGAGAGAGAGAGACTCACCATGTACCTAGGCTGTGATCTTCCTGCCTCAGCCTCCCTAGTGCTGGGATTACAGGCCTAACTCCTTTGGCCCACCCAGCGAAATCAACCTCCCCTCCCTTCTGTATCTTGTGCTAGGTATGGAACTCAGGGTCTGTTCATTATAGGCAAACAACCTGTCACTCAAGGTCCACCTTGTTCTTTTGAGACAGTGTCTGCTTATGTAGCTCAAGCTTGGACCTGCCATTTTCCTGTCCTGTCTGAGTTCTGGGATTACAGGGATGTCTGGCAGCATCTGCTTGTGATGAAGGCATCTAGGGACTGCTATGTTTTAAAATATGTTGCTCTTGCCTGAGAGCTATAATCATGATGCATTAGGGGTAGAGGTACTTGGGACAAAATCTTAATGACTGGTAACTCTATCGGGATCCTTCAGGAGCCAGGGGCTTGGGTAAGGAGGTCTTAGTCCACACAATACTTGTGTGTTAGTTTTCTTGGTGCTGTGATCAAATACCTAACACAGAGCAAGTTACGGGAACAAGGGATTATTCTGTCTTACAGCTCGAGACAGCATGGTGAGGAAGAAACGGGCTGGTGGCTGAGACAGCTGGTCTCATTGCATATGAATTTGGGAAACAGTGGCGAATGCCATCACTCAGCTCTCTCCTTTTGATTGCGTGTAGGACCCCATCCCACAAGCTGCTGCCCAGATTCACTGTGGGTCCCCCCATCTAGATGATCCTCACAGACATGCCCAGAGGCTTGGCTCCTGGGTGATTTTAGATCATCAAAGTTGACAGTCACTGTTAACCATCACAGACTTCCCAGCATGAGAATCTAAGTTCTTGAGTCTTTGTAAAAATGGCAGTATAGTTAGCAATTCTGGGGCTGGAGAGGTGAGGACAGAAAACTCCCTTGACTGGCTAGCCTAGCTTAATTAGCAATTTCTAGGCAAGAGAGACCCTGACTCAAAAAGCAAGGTGGAGTTAGGTCTGGCTTATGTATGTGCGTGCACACACACACACACACACACACACACACACACACACACCACATGTACCACACACATAGATGAATACACAATAATAAATAACAGCAGAGGAGAGCTGGATGAATACTTGTTATCCCAGCACCTGGGAGGAGGCAAGACGATTGGGAGTTCAAGGTTATCCACTACTACATAGCAAGTTCAAGACCAGCCATAGATATATTGGACCGTGTCTCAGAACTGCCTCCTGGAACTGCCCTCACTCAGGTAATTCTTACATGCAGACCTGACTGAAGACCAAGACTTTAGTCTTCTCCTGTATAGTTAAGCCTCCTCATAGGAATGTTTAATAGATGCCTCTCTACAGGGATGGGGTCGTTCACTTACAAGGTATGGGAGAAGGTAGCCCAGGACCCTTACTCACAGTATCAGGCTTCTTGACAGACAGAGCTGTGGAGAGAATGTAGTTATGAGCCTCAGAAAGGAAGAATCCAAGGCAGAGGGGCACGGACCACCCCGCAAAGAAACCAGGGTCCCACCCTATTCCATTTGAGGGCTTCCTGGAGAGAAAAGAGGCAAGGCCAGGAGCAAGAGTCCTACTTGGCAGCTTTACAGTCGTGTAGTTCAGAGCCCACGGGTCACAGAAATAGGGCTGGAGGAAGTCAATGCTGGCCTGACCGACCACAGTCTGCTGGCCATATTCCTGGTTGTCCACCACTTTCACCACCAGGGGCTGTGCATGGGTCTCCTCCACAGGCATGAACTACAAGCCCAAAGAGGGGCATGTGAGACCCCTCAGGAGGAGGAGACTGTCCAGCCCCTGCCCAGGACCTCTTACCACTGTGAAGAAGAAGGTGGACGTAGGAAAGTTGGGATTCTCCTGGAAGTTGCTGATGGGTTCTGTCCTTAGGGACGCTTCCCCACATTCCAGCAGGAGCAGGGGGTAACGCACCTTTGTCATGTTCCGAAGGCCCCAGGCCATAATCTGTCAGAACCAGGGCAAGGGGCAGACAGCATCCCTTAGTCAGGGCAGGGGGTCATGCTGGCCTGGGAGTGACGTGCATTAGGAAGCATGCCAAGGTTAGGAATGAGGCAGTGTCAGAGCTAGGATCTGAGGCTCTCCCCGTGAGGGGCCAGGCTGGTTCTCAAGTCCTGGCTGCTGGCTGTTCTCTCCATGAAGAAGGTGCCATCTAAACACTGGCTGAATCTGCCACTTAGCCCTCACTGGCCTCCCAGCCGGTAAGTGGTAAATCTGCTCACTGCTGGCATGCTGGCTCCAGACAGTTCTCAGACACTGAGGTCCTGAGGCAGGCTGCCTCTAGAGACCACGGAAGCAACGATGCCTGGATTTTTCAGAGTCTGTATTACTATTTAGCTTATTGCTGACGTGTGTCCCAGACAGCTCCATGACCAGTCAGTGACCCAGCACTCTGGAATTGCTCTCTCAACTGACAAAGGAATTTCTATACTCTTCACAAGACCCTCCTTGGAGGCTGAATGAATGACATTGGTAGGTATTAAGGAGTCACTAGTTCCTGGACTACTTGACCGTCGTCTGCCAAATTGGAACAGGGCACATGTGGGACCTTCATCTGGCCTCAAGCAGGGATGGGTTTAAATCATGGCCTGTCACTTAGTCTCTGATCACTCTGTATGCAATATGTCACCTCTGAGCCTCGATTTCCTCCCCAGGAAGTTAGTCCCTGATATACAGGGGCCAGTACAACATGGTCCCAGGTCTCCTGCCTGCTGCCTGACTTGCCATATTGTCTACGCCTCTGCCCTCCATTCTCTTCCAGGAATCTTAGGTTTCAAACTTTGGGCCAAGTTGTCAGAAAAGTCTCCCCAAGAGCTCCAGGCTGCTCTGGGAAAGACTTCTCCCTGTGCACCTCTCCCCATCTGCACACACCTCAATGGCCATCATTTTCATGGTAGGCTGAATGTTCTTGGGTAGCATGTAAATCCCGTTCTTACGGGGGACGCTTAGGATTGGCAGATGTAGCTCTTTCAGCTTCTGGAGGGCAGAAGAGGGAAGTCGGAGCACGGGGCCCTGGGGGCTGGAGTCATTGCCCCTGGTCCCACCTAACGTGTCCCAGAACCCATGGGTTGGAGTAGGAGGGGACTTAAGGTGGGAGGTTGGCTAGGTTGACAGCACCGAATTCATCCTGAGCCTCAGACCTTTCGTGAGGGGAAGGGGAGGGCCCTGGTATTTGTGGAAACCTGGAGGTGGAGGTGGGGCGGGGGGGGGGGCATGAGCCCTGTTCTTCCCATCTGTACCTGTGTCTCTAGGATCAGCTCACAGGATGCCAAGATCTCGCCTTCTACCTCCCCCAACTCTCTTTCAAGGGGGTGCCATCTCAGGGGGGTAAAGACCCAGTCTTGGAGGCCCAGCCAGACGACTGGGGGCCACATGCTCCGTCCCCACAAGATCTTGTTTCCCTAGAAGAGAAGACAGTTCATAGAATGTAGATGACCAGCCAGGCTACCAGCATGGGCTTCTGAGGAAGAAGGGGGGCGCTGTAACATGTATACATAGCCTCTGAACACCAGCCTCACTAAATACCCCAACACCTCTATCCTGAAGCGAAGCTGAGGTGTAGGTCTTCCTCCCTTAAGCACAGTCTGCTGTACCCTTGAGTCATGCTGCCACAGTTCTAGCACCACGAGTGGGGGATTCTCCCTGGTATCTTTGGGGTCTTCAAACAGCAGAAGGTGCTGGAAGATGAGTGTCTGGGACCACGTCGGAGCTGCTGAGCTTCGCAGGGTCTGCGTGCACAAGCTGTGGTTCAGGAAGACCACTTGGATGAAAGGCTCTAGATCATGGAGGGAGGGCAGGATGTCACAGCTCCAAACTGCCAAATGGGGTTCTCCTCTCCTCTGCAGGGGCAGCTCTTAGACCTAGGAGACTCAGGACAGGCAGCCCCTGTGACTGCGAGCCCTTGTACAATGCAGCCGTTCTAGGAGGCAGGCGCTGCAGATCCTGTGCATGCCCCACAGGCCAGGAGCGCCTTTGCTTCCATCCATGAGAATGCCATACCCACTGTGGTTCCAGCCTGGCTTTCCCAGAGATGGAGGAGGGCTAGGGATAAGCTTTCTTCTTACTGACTGTCCACAGCAGCAGTGACCGTCCTTTGATATGGCTGGTGATGATGCTCAAGGGACACAGACCTCAGCAAACATTCTCGGTCCCTGCCAGCCATTGTTTATCTTCATTAATAGGACACAGGAGGAGGAATCCGCTCACCTCCTAAGTGGTTCCTTACATGGGGCCTTCTTCCTTTTCCTTGTCTACATAGCATCAGGTGATGTGGTTCCCCAGCACGTCTGTCTGTCTCTCATTTCTTTTTATTGTGTGCGCATTTGTGTTTTGCCTGCATATATATCTGTGGGAGGGTATTGGATCCCCTAGAACTGGAGTTATAGACAGTTGTGAGCAGCCATTTCAGTATTGAGATTGAATCCAGAGCATCTGGAAGAGCAGCCAGTGCTCTTACCTGGGGCACTCTCTCTCCAGCTCAGTGTAGCACTTACCTTCTCATCCTGTACTTCACCCTTTTTCCAGTCTCTGCCAGACAAGCTCCTCCCTCTTGTAGGCCTACTGAGTGGTCCCAGCTAAGTGACTGAGTTCCTTAACTCCTCCCTCTGACTTTCACAGCATTGAGGTCATGTCTCAGGAGCACCCTGGGTTTGTGCTCTTTGCTGGGGGGGGGGGGGGTTGTGGTCTTTCCTCCCAAATGACAGTCATAGCTTTGTACTGGCCAGTGTTAGGTCAGTCAGCTAGAGTGAGTGGAGAAGAGAAAGCCTCAGTGAGAGAAGTGAGAGACTGCCTCCATAAGACCAGACTGTAGACAAGCTTTTTGGACATTTTCTTAATTAGTGATTGATGGGGGAAGGGCAAACCTATTGTGGGTGTGGCCATCGCCAGGCTGGTGGTCCTGGGTTCTAGCCAGTAAGCAACACTCTTCTAATGACCTCTGCATCAGCTCTTGCCTCCAGGTTCTTGGTCTATTTGAGTTCCTGCCCTCATTGCTTTTGATGATGGGCTGTTCTATGAAAGTGTGAAGGAAATTAACCCTTTCTTTTCCAAGCTGCTCTTGGTCATGATGTTATTACCCCAGCAGTAGTAACCCTAAGACAAGCTTCTCCGGAGAGGGGTCTCCATCTTTGTCACAAATTCATCACAGTCTTATGTGGGTTTGTTGTCATGCCTTGGGGAATAGCAGATGGGACTGAATGGCAAAGGGGCATTCCTACCCTGAAAGGTCAGGATCTGGTTGTACATCAGATTCCGGGCCTGGTAGATATAGCAGAAGAGCTGGTAGTAGTGAGGTTCTACGTAAAGAGAAGTCTCGTTGGTTACCTGTCCCCTGACTCCTCACATGCTCCTCCCTACTCCCTGTCCTCAGGCCCTGGCCTCTGGTACTCAGGAGACTCCCAGGCCAGGCTTACTGTTGAGGATGCAGTAGATGAAAGGTGTGGTGGGGTCCCGGGGATCGTCCGGGGTGTGCCTCCAGTCCTTCCAGTGTTGCCACGACCATGTGCTCTCCATTTTCTTCTTTGGTTGGATTTTCTGTTCCACTGCCTGTGTCCAGAAAGCACCCCCCCCCAGTAAGTTCTGGATGCGTGTCCCTGATCCTCTGGGATGTGGAGTAATAAATGTCACATAAACTGGGGAAGCCTTACCAAGGATCCCTCCAGGAGGAATATGGGAGCTACACCCCTGTCTTCGTTGGGCGCCAGCTGTCGGTGCCAGCAGCGGCGACGGAAGCGGCTTGTGGGCTGAGGGTCCAGGTGGAACCTGGAGTAGAATGTGCCATACTCCCAGCCTTCCTTTCCCTCCTCAGAGAGGTCTTGCTGCAAGGAAGAACGTAGGGTCTCAGAATCATGTTCCTGTCCCTGCTTTGCAAATCACCCCTGCCTGTGTCCCAGTGGGGACCCTCGCTCCAAATGCCTCACCATCTGCAGGAAGGAGAGGGTCTCCTGCTCCTGGCCCAGCTCCCTCCGATTCCGAAAGCGCACGCGCACCCACCGTCGCCGGCGGCATGAGTGGTAAGTCTTTTCCACAGAGTTCCAGATCTGGGGCAGGCCAGTGGGTGGGATCCCCACTCCATACTCCCAGCCTGCAGGGGGCAGCATCATGGTCTCTGGGCCCACTTGAACCTGCAGACTTGGGGGGCTTTGACATGTCTGAGAAAAGGACCCTAGAAAGACAGGTCCTGGGGACAGAGGAGTCCTCATGTCCAGGAAGATGTGCTCAAATTGTATAATATAGAGTACCTGGGACTAGCTGCAGCCATTGCTTGTATCTGGGGCCTCAAGATTTCCAATCCACTGCTCCGTCCCCAGAGCTACTTTGGGTAAATTAAGGCTCTACAACTAAATCCATGTTCACAGGCATTCACCCTCCAGGTTTGTTCTGGGTCAGGCCTTGGAAGGTACCTGCTGCATCTCAACACTAGGGTCTATATCTGTGGAATAGATAGAGCCTCTATTCCCTGGAGACTGGGAACCCCAGAAATTTAGACACATTCTGCCTGAGGGCTTGGCCACTCAGAGGTTTCCAGAAGAACAAGACTTGAATGCCTTAGGGTCCCAGGCCTTCATGGCTGACTTGTCCGAAGACTGACCTTCACTGTCCACTGCATGGTTGAGCTCCACAATCCAGTTCTTCTTAAAGTGCCACCCTTGGGGACACTTCACATTCTCCAGGGCTTCCACAGGCTGTCCATTCTGTAGGGATGTTGAGGAGGGCCACGTGAGGTAGATGAAACTTGCCGTCACTCATATCCACACACACACGCCTATCACTGACCCTCCACTAACCCTCCGGGCCAGAAAATCTTGCTCCTTCTGTGGCTCTTTTACTGAGAGGGGAATGACTCTCTCCTTGTTACACTGAGGGTTGGTTAGACTTGCATGGTTCTACTCCGTGACCTGTAGCCTCCATTAAAATGAAACAAAGTTCAAAGGCTAGTTCCTATATCGTGCTACCATCTTTCCTGTGCTCAAGAGTGATCGAGAGGTCAGAATGTTTCTGTCGTGATAAAGTCTGTGTGTGAGCGTGTGTGCATGTGGAAGTGGGGGGTGGTTGCACACATGTGCTCATGCGTGTGGAGGCTGGCTATCATTCTCGTTGTTCAGAAGCCACCCACCTTAGTTTTTTGGGACAGTGGGATTTGGGGCTTTGCCTGTTAAGTTAGGCTGTCTGATCAGCAAACACTAGGGGCCTATCTATATCTGACTCTCCACTGCTAGGATCATAAGTACATACCACCATGCCTGGCTTTTTATGTGGGAACTGTGAATACAACTCGGGTTTAAACTCTAACTCCTGGACTCAAGTGATCCTTCTGCCCCATCTCCCAGAACAGCTGCACTAAGCAGGCACCACAGTGCCTAGTTCTTTCTGTTATCCTATTTAAGGTATCTGTAGCTTGCCGTCCTTGAGTACAATCCCTGGGCTGAAAAGCTTCTCTGGGGTCCCACAGCTTATATAGAACAGTGCCAAGACATATCTCTTACTGCTGAGCCACCCCAATTGCTGATTCTTCCCATCCGGTCCTTGCCTTTCTCTATGTATGTACCCTATGGCAAGATGGAGATGCTTACCACGTCCGTGTTGGGGACAGCTGCAGGCACCCAGGCACCTGTGGCATTGCGAATCTGGTTCTCATACACCTCTTCCAGTACCTGGCTCTTGTTGATGTCTATGTCCAGGAGGAGTCTGGGCAGCAGTGATACCCCAAGTTCCCAGAGTTGACTGAACTCCCAGGGTCATCTCTGCTAGCTAAACACCCCTATGTGACATCCCACCTCCCTTGAGCAAGGCAGAGCCTGGCACGCAGACAAGGCAATGGGCAGGACTTTTGGCCTTATGTATGCCCACTCACAGGGACTAGAACAGGGGTTCAGGACCCACTAGCCCTCGTGGGTGAGACAAGGTCAGGGCTTGAATCCTCCTTACCTCCTTTGAGGCTCCACTACCCAGTCATTCTTCCAATGCCATCCTGAGGGAGCCTTGAAGTCTGTCTTGGGGAGAGCCTTGCGTCCCATGACATCTGAGAAGTTGGGGCAGTGGTATAGCCCTTGCTGTCCCCAGTCATCTCTGATCTTGGCCTGATTCTCATACTGGGGGAGGGGAATCCCAGTTAGTACCCATACCTCCTCTACCAACCTCCCAGCATTGGGGATGTTGAGACTCTTGACCCCCCAACCTTTAGAAATGTAGTAGCTAGGCAGAACGGGTCATATCTCTACTCAGTCTAGGAGAGTGAGGCTCAGCCGTCAACAGTACCTGACATTGCTCAACTATCAGAGAAGTATGCCTGCATCTTTAATGTGATCTTCCCACTCTCTTGTCACTGCAGATGTGAGAGATGTAGTCCTGCTATACACTCACCCTTCTGTGCTACCCAGGCTTTTCTCCTACAGCTCTCGCCATCCCCTCTATCTCTGCCTTATGCAGGACTGGTTAGACACAATTGTCTCTTAGCAACTTCAGGGAATTGGTTCCAGAAAGTCCCCGGGCACCACAACCTATGTTCTAGTCCCTTACATTTTAAAATGGCCTAGCTTCTGTGTATAACATACACTTTAAGTCATCTGTACATGGCTTTGAGACCCACATCCTAGATGCCTAGAAGCCAGTCTTCTCCAAGAGGGCTTCAGATGGAGACGTAGAACTCTGAGCTCCTCCTGCACTATGCCATCCTGGATGCTGCCATGTTCCCACCTTGATGATAATGGACTGAACCTCTGAACTTGTAAGCCAGTCCCAGTTAAATGTTGTCCTTATAAGAGCTGCCTAGGTCATGGTATCTATTCACAGCAGTAAAACCCAAGACACATCACAGACTTAAATGCATTTTTTAAGCCATGGCTGGTTCAGCAATATAGATACTGTTGACATAGGGAGCTGATTGTGTTACGATATATTATCAACACATGCAACTTAAAAATAAAACAATGCTTTAAATGCATTTTGGGTGTGTGTGTGTGTGTGTGTGTGTGTGTGTGTGTGTGTGTGTGTGTGAGAGAGAGAGAGAGAGAGAGAGAGAGAGAGAGAGAGAGCTTTGGTTGGCCTGAGACTTCTCATGTAGCCCAGGCTAGTCATGAGCTACCTAAGCCTCCGAGAGCTGAGATCACATGCAGATGTTAACCAAATTAAAAAAAAACAAACAAACCAAAAAACAAAAACCAATAAAACAACAACAACAACAACCCCTTATAATCTTGTAACTTAAAAGGCCTATGTTGTAGAATCCTGTCTTTCGGACATAACACAGCTACTGTTGTCCTGAAATCTGGTCAGCTGTGACTACCTATGGGAGACTAGCAAGATGTGGACTATCTGTTCTTTTTTGGGGGTATATGAGCAGCTTACAAGGCTCATGGCTATATCTATATCTATATCATCTATCTATCTATCTATCTATCTATCTATCTATCTATCTATCTATCTATCTATCTACCTATCTATCTATCTATCCATCTATCTTCACATATGCAGTTAACACTTGCTGAGAGTAAGCCTTCTCTGGTAGTGTGGCTGCCCATACCCATACACTGCCCATGCTTCTGAAAGTAACTCTAATTAAATTCATTTGTCCACCAAACTGGACCTGGACAGAACTGGTTCTTTGCTCTGCCATGGGTCACCTGTCTGAGGTGGACAGACATTTGTCCACATCTCCCCAGAAGAGTTCATACAATAGCCTGACACTCAGACCTTACTTCCTATCTGCTGGCAGAGCTACTTTCCTGGGCCAGCAAGGTCATCCCCTAGCCCTCTGCAGAGCAGTCTGCCCAGCTGCTCCCCCACAACCCTGATGTGCTATGGGCAGAAGCCTCATCTCCAGCTCCTTTCACACTTCCTGGGCTCTCCCCACTTCCTATAATCTCCAGTCTGATCTGAAGATTTGGGTAAGGGTGTGCAGTCGTCCCAAATTCTCTGTTGGTGACAAATGAGCCTCCATACAATTTGGAGCCCTGATCTGTTCATGTACCTTAAGAAAGCTAGGTGAAGGCTCTCAATAAACTTCCACCAGGAACAGTGTGTCCAGGTACTAGAGGGTCACACTGACCACATTTCTTAGAACTTGTGAGCAGGGGCACCAGGCTAGCAACATCCACAATCGCTGTCATCACTGTCACTTGGCAGAACTCCCATTGTCACATTTGGGTCCAATATGTTGTCTCTCTACCCTCCCTTCCTGAACTGCATGCCCCACTGTCAGACCTACTCTTCCCTGCCTTGACTCTGCCTTGGCTCCTTCTGCCCCACCCTCCAATTACCCTGGATGTCCATCCACTCACCGTCTCTGCATACACCACCATGGTGCCGTGCTGGAGCAACTTTAGATTCTTGCTGTGTTTGACATTGCCAAACCACATGCAGACCCGGAGGTAGGCTGGGAGTGTGTCCTGTCCTTCACCATCTGGGTACTGAGCCAGAGGCAGATCGATACCATAAGGGTGCCATGGTGAGGTGTCACTCCCCACAGGGACAGGGCATGGGTGAGGGAGAGGGTGAGGGAAGGGCTATGAGTTGCCTTGCCAGAATGGGCCACATCCACCCTTCTGACCAAGTCCTGGGAGCAGGAGCCCTCGCATCAAACTGCGCTGGAGTCAGAGAGTCTGCAATAGGACAAAGCTCTGTGCTGATTGCCAGCACGGAAAGGTCACTGAGTTCTGCCCTGGTGTTCACAGAGGGAGACAACAGGCTAAGAGAAAAGAGACGGGTGCAGGAGGCGGGCAAGGCTGCCTGGGGAGCCCGAGGAAGGTGACGGTGGTAGCTTTGGTGACACTGGCTACCATCTACTGCCTACAGCTTCATCACCATGCTCCAGCACTTCGCTAAGCACCCCAGTCCTCGTACCCCAGTGAGGGTGTCACCAAGCCTGAGGAACACACTGAGGATTTAGTCAGACCCTAGACAAAGACGGGTTTTGCATAATGGTAGAAAGAACAGAGAGTAGGCATATTTGGGATCTGGGAGGCCCAGTGTGGCTTGTCTGTTGACAGGGTTGATACAGGCATCTGGGGCAGGCCAGACAGACTGGATTTTCCCTGAGAGGCAATAGGAGCCATGAAGGGGCTATGAGGACCCTTGTTCTCACCAAGAGAGAAGGGGGTTCCATCAGACTTATGTTATAATTTGCTTCTGATCTGAGGAGCTGGTACCAAATCTTACACTCACAGAATGTTCTGGAAGCCACCCAGTTGTGGTATGCAGGAGAGATGACTAGGTATTAGACCAAGTATAGGCATGGGAGTGATGAGGGGGGTGGATTTGAGGAGCATTTACCATGGATGTGGGCGTGGTGGCAGCTCACACGCGAAACAGTGCAGGCCCCTCCCTACCTCTGGGAACTGTATGAGCTCAGTTCTACTTAATACAGAAGCAGGGAAAGAACATGTGGACCATGTCCTCAGGGGCTCTTGGTGGAGGTGGGGTCCCCACAGGGCTTCCTTGGAATCCTAGGGGTTCTCTCAGGTATTTGGGAACCACATCTTCCCTGGAAGACACCCCTTCTTCCCCACCTGTAAGAGGAGGTTCTGAATCTTTCCACAGAACTTGCCAGAGCTCAGGGGTCCTGCTGGGGAGAACAGGACAGTGTGGGCGGGTACCCGAGCATAGGCCACTCGCTGCTGCCTGTGCATCAACCAGATCAGCACATCCGGGAGGCTCTCCTGGGGCTGCCAAGGTTGGGAGAGCATCAGGACCTGTGTGGCCAGTTCTGGGCCTCCCTGTCCAGCCAGTGCAGCCAGCGCCCACCTCAGGGATCACAGCATTGAGACGGTGCAACCAGTCCTCTGCCGTGCCCACCACGTTCACCGGCTTGGCTTCCTTGGCCCTTTGCGCTAGTTGCTGCAGAAGCTGGCTGCGAAGCTGCCATTTATTCTTGTCCAAGCTGTTAGCTCTGGGCTCATCAGTCATACAAGGCAGAGGGCGCCTGCAGCCAGGACAGGTTAGTAGGAAGGTACGTGTACGCGGTCCTGCTGCAGGCCAATGTTCCCTTTCTAGCCTGGAGCGTCTACCGGACCCATGGCTGGCCTGCCCTGGGGGAGAGATGCCTAGCTCTCTCCCTAGGAAGCTAGCTCGCTGTGGGCCTGACTTAGGCTCTCACACTGCCCCCTTCTCCCCTTGAAGCTCTGTAGTATGCTAGGTTATGGGTAGATGTTTTCCAAGGAAGAGGCTAACCAAACCATTGGGGGCACGGAGAGGCTTCCCAGTGAGCTTGAACCAGCACACTGGATGTGATGGCCAATGGCAAGAGGCGTGGCGTGAGAATGGTGTGGTCTGTTCTAGGCAATGGAGATCTGCCCAGTATGGACATTCAGCTGGGGCATGGAGTCACAAAGCCTGGGCTGGACTGGAGTTCAGGGATGTTCTACATAGGCAGGAAAAGCAGGTGTGTGTGGGTTCAAGCTGGGGGAGATCTGAGGAGTGTTCCTGTGGGGTAAGGGTCCATTGGTGCCACTACGCAGAGCTGCCAGTTTCTAGTTTGAGCATCACCCAGCTCAGCCTAAGCCAGCGCCAGCCAGGATACTCAGTTCCTACCAGCAGTCCTCCTGCAGTTCCTTCAGCAGTTTCTCCCACTGTTGGAGCAGAGCTGGATCCCTGGGATTCCGTATGGATTTCAGAATGTCCAGGTTGGTTTTCTGCCCATTGAGAGAAAGGGAGAGAACTTGCCTCAGCCTGGAGCCTGTAACCTGGTGATGTCAATTCCAGACTGCCGTGTGCCCTAGCAAAGCTAGGACACCTTTTCTTCCCTACTTCCTGTACCCAGCAGAGGAAATGGGTGGCAGGGATGGAGATGTGCAGATGCCCATCTGCAAACAGGAGAAATACGCTCTTTGACAAGAACCTAAGGTTCTTTGTGATGTGGCCCTACCTAACATCTCTGATTTCTGTGGCACTTCCATGGCCCTAGTTCCTCTCATGGCTTCATGAGACTGGAAAACTTGCACATCACTGTGACTTCATACATATTATTAGCTTTGTGCTTCCATCCCCAAAACTGCCTATGAATTTTTCAAAACCTAAATCTCTTGGCTCCTGTATTTCTATGGCAACCTTAATTGCGTTGCACAGTAACTGCACCTCTGCATTTCCATGGCAACCCTAGTTGCGTTGAGTGCGCAGTAACTGCATCTCTGATCTCTGCAGGCAGTGAGGACAAATGTGTTTGTTTATCTTCGTGTCCTCAGTGCCCAATGCTGTATCTGGCGTACTTTTCAATGATGTGGGGTCCCAATATCATGCTGTATACAAGTGTGGAATATGACTGGTTTCCTAGTACTGTGATGTATGCTCCTTAGTCTCCCATCTACCCCAGCTCCCTCCTGCACTCTTACCAGGCGATCCCGGGCGATGTGGAGGAGGTTGAGGCAGTTTATTCTGAAGCTGACATCTTCCCAGTTGGAGGTCACAGCCACCACAGGCTTCGTGTTATACCAGGGCACATAATGGTAGCTAGTCCCTGAGACACAGAGACACAGGATGGTGGGGGTGGGATATCGGAGGAACCAAACTAGAAGGTCCTAATCACTGTCTCCTCCTAAAGGATTGCTCCTGGGCTACCTTGGTTCTCAAGGATCTGCTAACCATGTCAAGTGGGCCCTCAAGCCTGAGCCCAGAGTGAGCAGTTGAGCATGGCTGGTTCCTACTGGGTATACACTGTGTTCAGAGTGCCATGTAGCTTTTCAAAGCCCCTGGTTTTCAGGTAGGAAATCAGGTTGGTGCTGATGTGGGTGCTGGGAACTGGAAGAGCCACGGGAGTCATCTCCCTACAGTACACCTTTTCTGCAATCCCCTGCTCTGTTGGCCTCAGAGAAATAAAAATCGAGAAACCCTGCCTCGAAAAACATACAAACAAACAAACAAAGAAACAAAAATCACAAGTGCTCAAAATGCCTAAGCAGCAGAAAACCTAGTAGGCCAATACTCAAATCTTGGAAAAGCCGAGCTTCTTTGGTGACTTCAGGGCATGGGAATATGGCAGAAAGCTGGACCCTACCTAGTATGGACAATTTAACAGGACACCCCATGTCCTGTGAGTCCTGGGAGATATGTTGAGGTTCTAACCCTGCTGCCTCAATATACATCTAATGTGGAAATGGGATCACTGATGATATAATTAGCTGACATGAGGTCATTCATTGTGGGGCAGGATGAATCCTTAAGCCAATGTGACTGGGAGGCAGACAGAAAGATAGTGTCTCTGTGAAAACCCAGGATTATCAGGAGAAATCAGGGAAGTTACAGGAAACGGAATGACTCATCTGTGAGATGAAGAGCACCAAGGATTGCCCTTAGCATCCTCCCAGAGAACCAACCATGACTCCCTCACCTCCACCTTCTACCCTCCTATTATCTCCTTGTTATTATTGTTTTGTTTTTGAGACAGGGTTTCTCTGTGTAGCCCTGGCTGTCCTGGAACTCACTCTGTAGACTAGGCTGGCCTCAGACACAGAGAACTGCTGTCTGCCTCTGCCTCCTGACTGCTAGGATTAAAGGTGTGCACCACTACAGCCTCCTATTGTCTTAGTTTAAACTTTTTAAAATAACATTCTTCTTTGTGTTACTTGCGCATGTGTGGTTTATGTATATGAGTGCAGGCCCTCACATGTGTGTGAAGTAAAGGTTGGGGGACCATTCTCATGAGTCAGTTCTCTCTCCTTCCACCATGTAGGGTCTGAGATTTGATCTCAGATCATCAGGCTTGCACAACAATCACTTCTTCCCACTGAGCAATCTCTCCACTCCAGAGTCGCCATTTTAAGCCACCCAGTTTCTTGGACAAGGTAATGTCAGACCTAGAATGAAATGTGGACACCCCAAAATCTCCACTCTCAGGGTCAGGATGAATAAGAGATGGCCCATCACCCAGAAGGGGACAATGAGGACACCTGCTCGTCTCTACTACGGCTCTAGGTGGAGGGGACACATAGCTCAGCTTAGCATTCTGAGACATGCTACTGCTGAAGTCTGAAGGATGCCAAATAAGCAGGTTGGATCTAGCTCCTTGGCAGTGGCCAGGTCCCTGGAGTAAGGAACAGTGAGATTTCCCTGGAGAATGAAATTTGAGCCAGGCCTCAAAGAATTCCCACAACGTGGAGAGAAAATTAGCAGTTTAAAAACAATACACACGTTCCCTAACCCAGTGATTCCAGTTCTGCATGTAAATACCCCACAGGGAGGCAAATACAGCTTAAGAGATGTGCAGAGAAAGCTTGTATAGCAGCTGTAATTGGAATGGGCAGAGGTTGGAAAAAGCTGAAGTGCCCTCTGCAATAGAAAAGATAAACAAGTTATGGTAATCAGCCATCCCTTAGAATTGTTGAGGAACTGGTTTAAGGACACCCCGTGTTACCAAAATCCAGATGATCAAGTCCCTGATATAAAACACGTAGCATTTGCATAGGATCTACCCTCATGTCCCCTTTACTCATATATGTAGAGTATTTATTATTACCTCAAGTGAGGCAGATTCTGTGCAAATAGCTGTACTTTGCTATATGGTATTCTTTAGAGGACAGTGAAAAGAACAACAATCCACACATGTTCAGCATAGATGCAGGTGTGTGTGTGTGTGTGTGTGTGTGTGTGTGTGTGTGTAGAGTAAGTATGAGGCTGATGCTGTGTACAGCATGGGGAGATCGGAGGAGAGTGTCAAATGCCTTTTTTACTTTCTGCCTGTTCTTTTAAAACCTGGAGCTTGTCAGGTTAATTATTTTATTGTGTTTGTCTGTGTATCACATTTGTGTCTGATTCACACAGGGGCCAGAAGAGAGCATCCAGTCTCCTGAAATTGAAGTTATAGATGGTTGTGAGCCATCATGTGGGAACTGGGAACCTAACCCGAGGTCCTCTGGAAGACGGAGAATCCAATGTTCTTAACTACTGAGCCATCTCTCCAGTCCCCTGGAGCTAAGTTTACTAGGCTAGGTGGCAACCAACAAGGCCCAATGATCCTTTTGTGTCCACTCCAACCTCAGGTTACAGGCTTCTTTAGGGGAACTATAGCATGCACAGCAAGCCCTCCCAAATGCCGAACCATCTCTCTGGCTCTTGTTTGGTACTTTTCCATTTCTTTGTCTCCAATAATACTTATGTATACATTATATTTATATATTGCATGCATACATTGTAATACTTCTTGTGCATACATTGTTGGTTCTATCTATCTATCTATCTATCTATCTATCTATCTATCTATCTATCTATCATCAATCTACAGGATCTCTCTATATAGCCCTGGCTGTTCCTGAACTCTCTACGTAGACTAGGCTGGACTCAAATAATTTACCTGAATTATCTGCCTCTGGAGTGCTGGGACCAAAGGCCTGAAGTACCACACCTGGTTTGTTTTAGTATTTTTGATGCCTGGTTAGTTAAATCTGGTTGTCCATGCTTATACATGGCTGACTATAGTCACACAGTGGCATGCTAAGTACATAGAAGTGCAAGTAAGAAATCGTCAGCTATATCCAAGTGTATGTTGATCTGTGGTCACATTTCACAAACTGATGAAGGCAGAGCTCTTCATAAAGAATATGGATAATACATGTTCTCTAATACAGAAGGATGAGATGGAAGTTAGGAGTACAGTGGCCCTCGGTGGGTAAGAGGCACAGGCCCCGAGGGTGTTCATATTACACTTTGCCATCTGAGTGCATGTTTGGTTTGCCCCAGGATTAGTCACTGAGCTCTGTGCTTTGGTTTGTGTGGTTTTCCATGAGTATGTTATTCTTGAATTAAATCTTTACTTAAAAAAAATTTTTTTTTTTGAAAAATAATGCTGCCCCACTGAGCAGGATGTCGGAGGAAGCCACCTGCTGACGATTTCGTCCCAGGGACTATGGTTGGTGTTGAACTTGTGCTGACTATGAATACTTATTTGTTGTAAAAATATACTTTGCTGTTTGTATCATGTGCACAGAGAAAAACAGTGAGGACAAAAAGGACAAAGCCAGCGCATGTGGTGCAGTGTGGGCATGGAGCGCGGGCGGGCAGTGCAGCACGCGGTGGCAGAATGTGCCACTGGGAAGAACAAAGTGGAAGAAGGGAGGCCCTGGCGGGGCCGACTGAAAGATCTAGAAGTTTCCAGATGTAGCCTGGAGAGAGCCCAGTATGAACGATATGAACTAGAGACTTAAAAATGGGGGGTAGGGGTGTGGGAGGGAGGGAGATGTAGAGTGGGATATTAAAGCGCAGATTACTTCTAGAAGGAAACAGAAGAGAAAACTAGAAAGAATGATTCTCAAAGAGAAACCCCTTTAAAATGTCAGGGATGGCTGGGAGATACCCATTTTCAACTCAGAACTGAATGAATGGGCTTCATAATCAATAAAAAGAGGTCCACGGCTTAGGTTCTGAGTAGGAGCCCGGGATCCAAGATGGCGACCTTCTTCTTCCGTTCTTGGAGAACTTCCAAATGCAACAAGGCAGAAAATAGATCCATTTCCAGCAAACAGAGAGACAGGGATAACCTATAGAGTCAAAATACACATAAGGACTGCCAAAAGCAACCCAGCTTCCACGGAAGCATAAGGAGCAAAGACAGCAGAAAGCAGGAACCACAGTGGGAAACAAGGCTTGCCGGGAGGAGGCCTTGAAGACTGACCTCAAAAATCCACTCCCCAAGGAAGCAAGACTCTGAGGATGAAATGTGAGCTCAGCAAACAGCCAAGAGAAAACAAAAACACTGGAGAAAGATAACTCTGGAAGCCTCAGAGTGACATTTAAACCTTGTAGACAATTCACTGAGGCATAAGAATTTCTCAAGTGACCAAAATGAAATGGAAAGACAGAGTCAAAAAGAGGGTAGGGTGAGGGAGGGGCTGTAGGAGGGGGTCTGGGAGGAGGCGGGCTGCGATCGGGCTGGAAAGTGAATAAAGTAAATTAATGGGGAAATGGAGGCTGGGGAGAAAATGATAACTAGAAGAGAACCAAGGGGAATTGAGTGTGGCAGCCCCACTGAAGAGTTCTTTATCTTAGAATGTAAGGCGGGTCAGTCAGGGGAAGGATGGTGCTGTTAACAAACAGTAGGTGAATGCCACAAAATGTGTGTGCAGATTGATTCAAAGTGAGTCATAGAACTAAATACACAAACCCTCCCAACATTTTTGAAGGGAAAAAGTAGGAGAAAAAAATTCATATCCTAAAGTAAGGCCAAGTTCTTGGGGGGAAAACTGGATTTGATCTAAATTTTAAAAATTAGTATTTCAAAAAATAAAGAGGAGGGACAGGAGGTGGTGGAGGCCGCCTTTAATTCCAGCGCTTGGGAGGCAGAGGCAGGAGGATCTCTGTGAGTTCAAGTCCAGCCAGGGCTACACAGAGAAACCCTGTTTCGAAAACAAACAAAAAAATCCTAAAAATTGGGCAGTGGTGGCGCACGCCTTTAATCCCAGCACTTGGGAGGCAGAGGCAGGCGGATTTCTGAGTTCGAGGCCAGCCTGGTCTACAGAGCGAGTTACAGGACAGCCAGGGCTACACAGAGAAACCCTGTCTCAAAAAAAAAAAAAAAAAACAAAAAACAAAACAAACAAACAAAAAACTAAGACAGACAGACAGACAGAGAGAAAGACAGTGAGAGTTGGGGAAACGGTTCAGTGTTAGGAGAACTTCCTGTTTTTCCTGGGTCCATTCCATGTCCCCATGTCAGATGGCTCTCAACAGCCAGAAGCTTCAGCTACAGGGGATGCCCTCTTCTGGTTTCATAGTCACCTGAACTCACTGACATAGACACACAGTTTAAAAAAAACAAAAACAAAACCTTAAAAGGGGGAGGGGATAGAATAAACATTTTAGAAAGAGACTTCAATACACAATTACAAAGTAATTCAATACAGAAATCAAATGTTTCTTAGCAAATAGTGTTGAGTTGGCTGTCTATCTAGAAACAACACATTTCAACCCCTCCCTCACACAATATATAATAACTAAGTCAGGACCAGTGAGAAGGACCAGTGGGTAAGGACGCTTTGTACCAAGCCTACTGATTTGAGTTCAGTCTCTGGAGTGTGGGAGATAATGAACTCCCAAAAGCTGCTCTCTGCTCCCCACACCCAGGCGTGCATACCGTGGCATGCCAGCTCTCCCACCCAGTCATGTGCTCTCCTAGCACTTGGTTTAGGCAGGAGGATCTTGAGTTCAAGGTCATGCCCCCCCCAAAAGCCCAAGACAACAAGAAAACCTCTAGGCACCTTTGATCTCTAAGATACATTCTCATAAAGGCACTTTCCACCAAACCTGACAACCTGAGCGCCAGGACCCAGAACCGAAGCCCCCAAGCTGAAAGTCCTCTGACCTTTACTTACTCATATGTACACTCACATTCATGCACACACACTAAGTTAACGTAATGAAAATGTGATAAGCAAATGACTTAAACAGCCTTTCACTAAAGAAAGACATGTGGGGCTAGGGGCGTAGCTCCTAGGGGTGACCCAACTCCACCTAACATTCAAGAGGCCCTAGGTTCGGCCATCAGTGCCACATAAAGCAGGCCTTATGGCACAGGAATGTGAATCTAGCAGTCAGAAAGTAGAGTAAGGAGACCGGAAATTCAAGGCCATTTTCAGTTATATCATGAGTTTGGGGCCAGCCTGGGCTACTAGAGACCTGTCTGTCTCAAACAACAAAACAGAAATGGGGTGGCTAATCTATATTTTAAAGTGAGCGATAAGCTCATGATGATACACAGATCTGACAAAAGATTTAATTATAAACAAATAAGAAAGATACAGCCAAATGATTATATACTGGAGGAAAAGAAGGAGAAGGGATAAGGTAAGATGACGCATATACACAGATGCCCAACCTTCATTTATGATGAGAAAGAGCACATTACAGTCATGTGAGACGGGTTTTTCACATCCAACAGTGTGGTAAAATCAAATCCCTGGCAGCATCAAATACTGGTGAGAACAGAGAGTAAAACGAATTCTCATCCCATGCTGTTGGGAGTGTAATTTGGTATAATCGCTTCTGCTCTGAGACTCCCTCCCACCACTAGGTATATAATTTAGAGGAACCTCTGTCCTTGTGACCAGAAGACATGTATGAGAATGCTTACAACGAAGCTATTATGCCAGTCAGCATATCTATATACACTATATAATTTGTGGTCTGATAACACAGTGGGATGCATTTGGGAATGGGAATAAAGTGTAGCCACCCAGAGTCAAGTCATATTGGGCAGAAGGTGTAAGGTGTACATGTATTGATGGAGTCATATGTATATGTCAGATACAACAGAAAAAGAGAATGCTGCTCCTGGGTTTCATACACAGAGGATTAAAGCAAAAAAGAAAGCCAAAGGTTAATGAGCCTAAGAGACAGCGTCCTGGTTATTTCTCGACCTTTTAAGGCCTTGGCAGCCTTCTACATATTAGCCAAATGATAAATTTGTAAGAAGTCACTTTACCCTTCTATAAGCTATACATATCCATCTTTAGATACTTTTTGCATACAGATTTTTCACTATAAAAACAGCAGAACTTTGTTAAATGGAAGAAGCCAGCTGGTCAGAAAGGACCATATGTCAAACTAGGAAAATGTATGGAGACTTAAAGTAGATTAGTGACTGTCTACAGCTGTGGAGGTGAGAGAGCAAGTGGGAGGGCTAATGGGCCTAGGATTTCTTTGGGGAGAGAGGAAAGCATTCTAAAACGGGCTGTGGTAATGGTTGCATAACTGTGAAAATCCTAAAATCCATGCGATTGTGTGCTTTGAAAGGGCAAATTATATGTTATGGGAGTTACATCTCAACAGAGCTTTTATTTAAAAGTGTAGGTAGGGAAGTGGGACCCACAGAAAGCATCCTGCCGGGTGCTGAGATGGTGAAGCTGACAAAGGGGAAGGGAGACCAGTCAGGAGCTTTGGAATCTTAACATGAACCCACATCACTGTGGGCCCCAACAGTGTGCCAGACTCTATTTGTAGATTCTTTTGATATTTATAGGTCTGGAATGGGGTTAAAATCTGCCTTTTTAACATGCTGATGCTGTTGGCCCAGGGACTGTAGTGGACAGATAAGGTTCCTGATTAGTTCACAATGGACGAGGGGATGGAGGGATGGCGGGATGGATGGGGTGTCTAGGAGAGTGGATTGCTGAAAGTTGAATGACTTAATACATGGATTGGGGCCTGGAGAGATGTCTCCCTGGATATGAGCTTGCTGCACACTTACAACCCGAGTTCTGATACCATCACCTGTGTGAAAAGCAGGTCGTGGCTGTGTGGGGCTGTACTGTGCAAGGTGCAGACAGGAGGACTGGTGGCCACCAGCCTCACCACAGGTCCAGTAAGAGACAGGGTGAGATGGAGTGACAGAATAGGACCTTCAACATCCTCCTTTGGCCTCTGCGAATGCACACACAAGCTCATACATGGGCACAGATATGGTACGCAGAAATAAGCTAAGCAGAGTAATGGATGAGGAGTAGAGAGATGACCAATAGATAATGGGATGGCTGTTGGTTTTCTATTCTTGATGTCAGCACCCCCTAACTATGCACTGTCTGGTAGGTGACTTCACCACCCTGAACATTGTCATCATGCCTGTCAATCTAGCACTTTGCAGCCTGAGGCAGGGGGACCATAAGATCAAGGCCAGCCTGGACTGCATAGCGAGACCCTACCTAAAAACAACTAGGAATGTTCAGGAATGTCCTATGATCCAAATCCCTTGGAAGAGCCTCACACACGTGGGCTGCCTCTGTTTCTGCTTGAATCTGACAGTTACCATCGTATATCACCGGGCTGTGCTGCGTGGTGGACACGAGAGGCTTGTAGTTTGGATCTGTTTTGTTTCCATAGTGGCCCATGCTGACCTCGAATTGAATCAGGTCCTTAAATTTTGGCATCATGGTGCAGGAGAGGAAGACGACACACAGCCCATACTTTTGGCGATACTGCTGCATCTAAAACAATAGCCACAAGCACACGTGCCCTCAGTATTTACGGGGTAAGTAAAGCTATCCTGAGAGGCGGGGGACAGGGCACCCTATGTTTTCCTAAAGTGCTCTGTACTTCACTTTGGGATGAACTAGACCATTCCTGAAGTTGTGCACTGGCTGATCGAGGGCAGCTGCTCCCAGAATCTCCTTCACCCGCTCCACTCCACCCAGCTGGCCCATTCCCTTCCTTTCTGAAGCTGGGCAGGAGGGTGTCCTTTGTAGTTAGGTTTGGCTCTGAGTCGAGAGAAGTAGAGTACTACACACAAACATACACACACACACACACACACACACACACACACACACACACAGGAGCCCTGTTTTTGGTGGCTCTCAAATCACCCTCCCTTATCAAAAAAGACTGCCCCTTTCCACTACTGCCTCATAACTGTCCCCTAATTATGTCTGTTTCTGCCATGCCACCCACTTGCCTGGGTCCTCTGTCCACATCAGCTGCTCATTTCTATTGCTAACATCTGCCCTGTTTCCTCCCTCCCCTGCCTCCTCCTTCCCTTCTACTGTCCTTCCCTCCCCTCCTTTCCCCTTTTCCCACTCCCTCCCTTCCTCTCCCCTTCTCTTTCTTTCTTTTCTTTTTTCTTTCTTTCCTTTCTTTCTTTCTTTCTTTCTTTCTTTCTTCCTTCCTTTCTTTCTTTCTTTCTTTCTTTCTTTCTTTCTTTCTTTCTTTCTTTCTTTCTTTCTTTCTTTCTTCTTTTCTCTTTCCTTCCTTTCTCTCCTTCCTTCCTTTTTCTCTTTTCTCTCTCTCTCTCTCTCTCTCTTTCTTTCAGTCCAGGCAGGCATTGAGGTTAGAGTTTATGGCTGTCCTTTTGCTTCAGCCTTCTGAGTGACAGGATTACAGACATGAGCTACCACAACTACCAGGGTCTTCAGTCTCTTCTCTCCCTCTCTCCCCCTCTGTCTGTCTGGTCTGTCTGTCTGTCTGTGTCTCCCTGTCTCTGTTCTCTTCTCCCACCTCTCTTTCTGTCTCTACCTGTCTCTACATCTCTCTGTATCTCTGTCTCAGTTCTCCTTTCTTTGTCTCCCCCATCTCTCTCTGTCTCTCTCTTACACACACACACACACACACACACACACACACACACTCACTTAGGATCTCTGCTTTCTTTTTCTCCCCTCCCTTCTTGGCTGTGGTGCCATGTTAGGGTCCATCTTTGGCTCTTGACTCCATCTTCCCTGGTCATTGTTCCCAAGACCACAGATTCAGTTGTGATATGCCTATGTGGCTAGCAGGTTCCAGGCTGAGCTATGTGTATGTCTCACAAGCTCACACCAGAGCTAGGATCTGTCATGCTCTATTTTGCTTTCTTTATTCAGGAAGCCCATCTTGGTGGCAGACACTGTTGACCATGCCATCTCCCAAGACTGAAAATGGGCACGTGCTTGGAGGAGACAGCCTCACTCTTGCCTTCTTTTCAATGGGTCTCTGGACACTGTCTCTGAGTTTACAGGGTCCCTGACCACTAGGATTTGGCACAGCATGAAACCCCTGAAAGACACTTGGGAATACTCCAGTAGACTGACCAAGCATCCTTATATTCCCAGTGGATTGGTGGCCAATGTCTCTTGCAGTGTCAGAAATGTGCCCCTCCCCCCAAACACACACAGTAGATATCTGGGGGGTGCAGAGAAACCTTCTTTTCTTGGGTTACTTGTCTCCTGTGATTACCTCCACCTGGGTCACTTCCTGAGACAGGTCCTTTATCACCGAGTCTTGCTGAGACTTGATCTTGGTGACTATCTCCACAAAGATACGGCCACGATAAGCTAAACCATCCTTGACAGGATCGAGGATACACTGGAGTGACAGAAAGGGATGATCAAAAAAAAAAAAAAAGAGTAAACAGATCTCCCTGGAGCCCATGCAGCCAAGGCAAGACTATCCAGGGGCAATCTGCCTGGGGATGGCTCCCCCCACAGCCCTGCTAAAGAATCCCAGGATGCCTCAGCACAGAAGAGTGCCCCTCCTGTTCACGAGTTCATTCTGCCAACTGACCTGGAGGAACTTGAACTATACAAATGTTTGGAGCTTGGAGAGGGACGGTAATCACCACAGTGAGGGTTCTCAACCTGGCCAGTCAATGTATGCTCTGCCTCCATGTTGAAAGTAATCGGTCCAAGGAAAAATCCCAGAAAAGGCCAGCTAGGGGGATCCCCTGGCCTTGTGGGCAAATTCTTAGCAAGAGCTGACTGTGACAGGAGACAAAGGCTGAGGAGGTGGTGTGACATGGAGGACGAGACAAAGCTTGTGACTACTCAGGTCTCCTCTCGCAAACTCCCTTCCAGCCTTATTAAGCACCTCCACACTTTCTCTTCTGTTTATCTTATCATTTTATTTAGGTGTTGAGGGAGTGGGGTGTGCCATGACGTGAGAGTGGGTGGGGGTCAGAGGACTGCCGCTCAGAGTTAGCTCTCTCCTTCCTCCATGTGGATTCCGGAATTGGACAAAGGTCACCAAGGTCACCGGTAGGGCGGGGAGAAGCATCCTTAGTGGTTGAACCATCTTGCCAGCCTCCCACAGCCCCGCCCTTTTTAAGATAAGACACTGTTATGTATTCCATCTGGCTCACTATCCTCCCTAATTGCCTCCTGCATGTTCTTGTTCCCTTCTTGATGAAGCTAATTTGAGTTGGGTTTCCAGCACTAATCAGCAACCTTGAACAACCCTGTATTTTTTTTAAAAACAAACAAACAAACAGAAAACCTGGTGTGCTTTTCCTATTTGTAGATGAAACCTACCAAAGGTTTCATCTTCAGTGTTCCTCAGTGACCAGCTAAAGCATCCCGTTTGTCCTTTTCCGGTACCATGGCTTAGGACTCTGGTATTCATGGCTATTTAATATGCCCATACCCACTCACTTCTGGAAGGAGGCAGACAGAGTCCAGGCAGAGTCCTCCATGGACGGTTCTAAGCCTCTGTGCTTCAGTTAGTCAACCTTACCTCTACAGCCCCACACCCCGCAAGCTGACAGGAAAAACTTACAGCGCCTTCCTCTGTGGTCCTGAAAGGGGGCTTTTTACCCCCACGGAGAGTCAGGAAGCTGGGGCCGAAGCAGGGCAGGAAGCCAGAGTACATCCCTGGGAGGAGACAGAGCACACTCAGAGGCGCAGGTGGGAGAGGTGCGTAAGGAGGTGTCCCAGGAAGGGACAGGTCCCAGGTTTTGCTTACCTTGGATCTCCTCGCCGGTGGACGAGATCTGGCTGAGGCACAAGCTGGCAGACCCAATCTCTTCCTGGCAATTGTATTTGGAGCTGGGAAACACAGTGCAGGCTGAGGAAGCGGCCCAGCTCTGCCTTTTCCTCCCCAGAGCGTGGGTCTGCCTCTAGCCATTTACTCACCAGTCCATGACTCGGAATTTGATGTAGCTAGAGAGGCAGGGCAGCTGCAAGGGAAGACGGGCGGGGTGGGGTGAAGGTACACTAGTGTGGCTCGGTCCTCAGGGGACCTTGCAAGCAGCTGGTCAGGTCTGCCTCAAACACAGACAAGCCAAATCTATCACTGTGCTTTTGGCTCCCAGGCTTCCCACAAATAGGGGCTGCTGGCAAGGCCCTGGAATGATATAACACGGCATTGTATTCATTTGGTTTGTAAGAGTTATTTTGTGTATACAACTGTTTGCCTGTGTCTGTGAAAGCACACTACATATATGTCTGAAGAGGGCACTGGATACCCTAGAACTGAAGTTAAAGGCTGTTGTGAGTTTTCACATAGGTATTTGAAGCGGAACTTGGGTCCTCTGCAATAGGCACAAGAGTTCTTAATGACAGAGTCATCTCTCCAGACCCTGTCTTGTATTCTTGATATTAACACAGACCCCAGTGTGTTGAAATTTCAGGACTGGGGCTGGTGAGATGGCTGAGTGGGTAAAAGGGATTGGGGTGCAAGTCCAGTGACCTGAGCTCAACCTCTTGGAACAGACAGCTCCCTCAAGCTGTTCTTTGACCCCCACATGTACACCCTTGGCACATGCATTCACCCACACATGTACGATGCCATGGCTGCCCTGGGACCCGAACCCAGGTACTCGGTAAGAGCAGCATGTGCTCTTTTTTTTTTCCCCATTAATTTACTTATTCACTTTATATCCCAATGGTGGTCTCCCTCCCTCCTTCCCCCCTCCCAGTCCCACCCTTCCATGTCTTTTTCCCCCTCTCCCCTCTCCCCCAGGTACCAACCCACCCTGGCACATCAAGTCTCATCAGGACTAAGTGCATCCTCTCCCACAGAGGCCAGACAAGGCAGCCACTAGGAGAAAGGGATCCAAAGGCAGGCAACAGAATCTGAGTCAGAGATAGCCCCCAACCCCAATTGTTGGGGAACCCACATGAAGACCAAGCTGCACATCTTGCTACATATGTGTATGGGGCCTAGGTGTAGTATGTACATGCTCTTTCGTTAATAGTTCAGTCTCTGTGAGCCCCGTGGGACCAGGCTGCTTGGCTCTGTAGGTCTGCTTGTGGTGTCCTTGACCATTAAGCCTTCTCTCTAGCCCATCCCTGATTTCTTCGTGTGGGTGAAAGGACACATCTAATCTCTAGAATTTGGTCATATGGCCCTTTACAGTTCTCTGCTGGACTGAACAGCACATCCTGGGCTTCCTCGTGCTTCCTACCAGGCAGAGCCTCTTTTGCTATGCTCAGTTCCCCAGTCTCCATCCATACTGACACTCACACCAGGAGGGAGGGCACGGTGGAGTAGCCATACCTGAATCTGGAAGCTGAGGATTTGATTCCATATTGGGTTGTCTGACTGGCTCTGTGGATTTGTCCTGAGCTGAGAACATCCCGAGGCTTGGTCAGTACTAGCCTGTCCCTCCCTCCTGCTACTGGCCTTTCTTTCCCACCTCCCTGGCCAGTCTACTTCCTGCAGTGCCTAGATGACTGGGCTGATTCCTAACCCTTGGCCTAAAGTTATCCTCAGACAATAATTTCTCAAGAGCCCCAGCTCCGTTCCCTTGATTATCTTAAAATGCTTGCCTCCATACCTTTTTAAAGCAGTGTTGAGGACTGAAAACCCTCAGTTTCACACATGCTAGGGATGTGTAATTTTTTTCTTTTATGTGTTTTTTGGGGGGGGTGTTCTTTTCCTTACTTAGGGGTGTTTTGCCTGCATGTATGTCCTTGCATCCCATGTGCCAGAGTAGGTCAGAAAAGGGTGTTAGTGCACCTCTGGAACTGGAGTTACCGATGGTTGCGAGCCACCACACTGATGCTGGTAATGAACCTAAGTCCTCTGGAGGAGTAGCCAGAACGTTGACTTCCGAGCCAGCCCTAACTTTGTTTTGTTTTGAGGCAGGATTTTGCTATGTAGCCCTGACTGGCCTAGAACTCAATATTTACCAGGCTTTGTTCTGGCATTGGCAGTGATCTCCCCACCTCCCAGATGGGATTGCCAACTCTGTTACATGAAGCATATACAAAGGTTTTGTTGCATCAGTTCCAACAGAAAAAAAAATGACCAAGAAAACATGATTGGTGTCAGTAGCAGTCCCTCCCCCTCCCTTTTAAAACAGAGGCATGTCTTATATAGCCAAGGCTAGCCCCCAACTCCTGGTCCTCCTGTCTCTCCCTCCAAAGTGCTGGGGTTACAGGCACTATACATATACTCTACATCATATGCCTAGCATACATTTTATTTGTATTGTATTTTATAGAGTATCACTATGTAGCCCTGGCTGGTCTGGAACTCATTATATGTAAACCAGGCTGGCCTTGGACTAGGATTCTGCTCTTCCCCCTCTCTCTTCCTATGCATTGCTTTTCCTAGGTGCCACTTTCTCTAAGTCTCAGACCCTTTCTGTACCTACCTTGTCCCCAATTAGTTCCACCTCCAATGCAGGAGTAGCTGACTGCTGGTTGCCTAGGACAGGAGATTAAAAGGACTTCTGAGACAGATGCATCTATTTTTATGGAGGGGTCAGGAAAAGGAAATGGGGGAACTGAACAACTTTTAATCTGCCACCACCGCCCCCCACACACATACTTTAGCTTGGTTTCCATTTTACACAATGGTTCCAGGGTATGTACATCTTTCTCTCTGTCTGTCTCTGTCTCTCTGTCTCTCTCTTTCTCTCTCTCTCTCTCTCTCTCTCTCTCTCTCTCTGTCTCTCTCTCTCTCTCTCTCTCTCTGTGTGTGTGTGTGTGTGTGCATATAGGATGTCTTAGAGAAGTTCAAATCTGCATCTAGACACCAAAACCAAGTCAATGGCCTCATGCCTTGAAAATGTATCTTGGAAATTATATGCCGGTAGTGGTGGCACACGCCTTTAATCCTAACACTTGGGAGGTAAATGCAAGCAGATCTCTGAATTAGAAGCCAGTCTGGTCTACAAAGCAAGTTCCAGGACAACCCAGGCTACAAAGAGAAACTCTGTCTCAAAAAACTGAGAAAAGAAAAGAAAACAATTTGTGAATTTCAGTGTAGCCCATCATCCCCCATTCCAAATTTTAAGTTGATATTTAAAAAAAAAAAGAGGAAATCTAGTATGGATCTGAGGTGCCTATCACAGGGAACCGTGGGGTTCCCTCCTCCCCTCCCACAGGCTCTAACTGAAATGGAGGTCCTCTGCACAGTAGATGAAGAACTGTAGGTGAGCCAGGCTGACTGGAACTTCTGTTGACTTGAAGATCTGGACATGGCTGTCACGCTCATAGGGCAGCTTTTGATCTACCTGTAGATGCCAGAGAAGTGGACAGGGTCAGGCTCAGAGGCAGGGAGGGAGTGGCCAAGTTCACCCACTTTTGAATTTTCAGACTTTCCATGTGATGCAGGGAGAGCACCCTTTATGTCACACTGAACAAAGGTGGTGTAGGCCAATGGCCACTTGGAAGGCTTGGAGGTTCCCAGGGAGGCAGTCACATAAGAAATATTACTGGGGATTGGGAAGGGGGTGGCAGCCTCACCAGTGCCTGATCCCCCACTCCAAGGGCACAGATGGTGACTTTCAAGTAGCCTCTCACTCCGCTGGTGGTCTTGTTTCGCTGGCAGAGGCCTAACCATTTCCTTAGGAGTGTGTGACCTGGGGGGGCAGAGCCAATGTGAGACCCTCCAGTCTGTTTGTCTGTCTCTCCCTGCCCCCTCTCTCCTTAAACAGCCTTTGTTTCCAGGGGAAACAGGCTCACAAGCTCAGGTTCTCATCCAACGGTAAGGAACAAAAGTCCCCTCTACTACTACACAATGATGGTACGCCCAAAAGACTGCTAGTGCCTCTAGGAAAGGACCACCCCTCTTTCCCCCCTGGCCTGATGCCAGACATGTGGAGGCAAGCAGCTCTCCACCCCTGAGATCCAGTGTCAACCTGGTATGTATGTTATGGCCGGCTCATGGCAGAATTCCTCACTACAATCTCTTGTAGACTAGTGGGTACCAGAGTTGGGATGGATAGGATGCAGGAGAGCAGAGGGAGGATGCTACTGGGCACAGGATGCTGTGGAATAGGAAGGGATGGGATCTTTACAGCAAAGTAATGGTACTGACAAAGTATTGTGGCAATAGTGTGTTTCGAAATGATAGCGAGGATATTGAACGTTCTCAAAACAAAGAGATGACAGTAAGCGTGAGGCCAGTCTAGGTGTATGAGATCTTGTCTCAAAAAACAAAGCCAAAATGTCAAAGAGGGCTCAGCCTTAAACAAGATATTCCACTCCTCTCATGTTCTAAAGATCAAGAGACCTTGTGGACGACAGGCAGGAAAGGATCGGGGATAAGGAGGTGGGCTGAGAACTGCCATCCACTGGGCACAATGCAATCATTACGATTGTGAACTCACAGCAGCGGTGGTTACCAGCTCTGAGCCCATGGAAGGCTGACCCTAGCAATAGTCAGTCACAGAGGGAGGAGGACCTCATGGTTCCCTATCTGTCACTGCTCAACTACTGGATGTTGATAAACTTTAGGACCTATGGAGTCACTGTCTTTAGTTGAGCATCCACCATTGAGCCCACCAGACTCCAAGGGATAACTCTCAACATGTGGTCACACAGATGGCCCTGGTTAAACTCAGTGGATCACAAAACAAAATACACATATAAGTATGAGAAAAATTTATAGAGACATGTACTGGCTGGTTTTGTGTCAACTTGACACAAGCTAGCGACATCAGAGAGCTTCAGTTAAGGAAATGCCTCCATGAGATCCAGCTATAGGGCATTTTCTGTTAGTGTTTAGTGGGGAAGGGCCCAGCCTATTGTGAGTGGAGGCATCCCTGGGCTGATGGTCCTGGTATCTATAAGAGAGCAGGGTGAACCAGCCAGTAAGCAGCATCCCTCCATGGCCTCTGCATCAGCTCCTGCCTCCAGGTTCCTGCCCTGTTTGAGTTCCTGTCCTGACTTCCTTCAATAATGAACAGTGATATGAAAGTGTAAACCAAATAAACCCTTTCCTCCCCAACTTGCTTTTTTTTGGTCATGGTGTTTCATTGAAGCAATAGAAACCCTAGCTAAGACAGTGAGGGATAGGGGTAGAAAAGGGTGGGAGAGAGATGGGGGGTGGTGGTGAGAAAATACTCAGCAAGCAGTGTGTGTATGTGTGCGTGTGTGTGTGTGTGTAAAAATGTCAAAAATATCTGTCTGTCTGTCTATCTATCTATCTATCTAAAAAGATCATGGTGTGGGGCATATGCCCACGATCCCAGGACTCAGAGTTTGGTTCATGAGTTCCAGGCTAGCCTTGGCTACATAGTAAGATCCAGCTTCAAAAAAAAAAAAAACAAAACAAAAAACAAAAAACAACAAAGCAGTTACTGGCTTCACAAATTAGAACTATAACTTAGACTTCAATACGAACTGAGCGTTTGACTTCCCCCTCCCCCAATGTGTTGAGCTTTTCAGAGAAAGATGCTATTAGTACAAGTCATGATAAAATATACCATCAAGTAAGTAAATATTTTCAAGTAGGCAAGTACTTTGTGATATCTTCCCCCCATTTTCTGGGGATTCTGAGGGATTTTAACTCTTGGCTTACTTTTTTCCCAGAAGGCTCGAATGTTTGCATTACCTGTCACCTACCTACCTGGGGAATGGTAGATAAACCCAATGTCTGTCTGAAAAAGATAAGAGTAAAATGAAGATTAGCTCTAGCTTGGTGTTTTTGTTCTTGTTTTTGTTTTCAGACAGGTTTTTACTGTATTGCTCTGGCTGTCATGGAATGTGCAACATAGACCAGGATGACTTTGAACTCACAAGAGATCTGCCTCTCTGTGCTGGGATTAAAGGCAGCGGCTACCATGCTCGGTAATCTTGGATCTTAAATGCCCCCCCCCAAAGCACTATGCAGTAAAGGCTTGGTCCCCAACCTGGCCATGTGGGGATGGTGGAGCCTTTACAAGCTGGGGCCAAGTGGGAGGTTGTGGGTCTCTCTGGTCAGCCTGTTTAGAAGGAGATTTGAGAAACCTACTTTCCCTGTTTACGTGTCTTCCCTTTGCTTGACTGTGCTCTTTTTTAATATACGTGCCATCACAGGCCCAAAGCAATGGGAATAACATCTACAACTGGGAGACAAAACAAGCCCTTTCTCATTTCATGCTCAATATTACCGGTATCTGGTCTAGCAAGGGAAAGATGCGTAGCACAAGCCAGAACCAAGATTTGCAATTCCACCTAACCCAGTGGCCACACTAGAGGAGTGCTTGAGTGTCAATTTAGTCTGAACTCTGTATAAAAAATGGAAGGACCATTGTCCCCGATATAGAGGAGGCTACTGAGTTTGAAAGATGTCTCGAAGGCTTAACAGCTGGTCAGTGAGGAAGCCTATGCTGGAAATATCTAGAATATACTTAACTCTTCCCTTTCCCTGAGTAGGGAAGGGCAGCTCTCTGCTAGGGATGAGGATGATCAAGTGGTCTCTGGCAGAGAGACTATAGGTGGCTTTCCTTTTCCTCCTGGGAGAGGACATCAGCCTAGGCCTGAGGGGCATGCTACAGGAGAAGCAGCAGTGTGAATAAGCCAGTGTCCAGGTTCCACAGATCGATAGCAAGACTGCATAATAGGCCTGCTTTCAAACTCACTCACTGGCTTGTATTAGATAAACAAAAGCTTCTTATACACCCCCCACACACACACACGCACCAAAACAAAACACAAAACAAAAAGAAGTATCAACTAGATTAGAGCACTTTCCCAGCTTACACACTTATACAATGCACTGGGTTCAATCCCTAGCAACACACACACATACCACATACACATAAACACACACAGATACACACATAGATATACATAGAGACATTTTCACATACATACCTATGCACACAGACACACACATACAAACCACATACACACCAGCACACACAGATATACACATAGATATACATAGAGACATTTTCACATACATACATATGCACACAGACACACACATACAAACCACATACACACCAGCACACACAGATAACACACACAAATACACAGAGACACATACACACATACATACACATGCACACACACCCCCACACACATACACACAGATAACACACATTGATACACACAGACACATACACACATAATGTACAACCCATAAAAACCCAGATAGATTGAACTTTACTAAAATGGCTCCCCCCCCCAACCCCTTTCCGTAATGTGGGAGACTGAACCAGGACACTGTGTGTGCAAACAAGTCCCCAGTCCTAGACTTTATCAAAACAGAAACTTGTGATTTTTGCTCATGGACACACATCATCTAAGCTATAAAAGTAGAAGCACTAGACTGGCACGATGGCTCAGCACATTAAAGTCCTGCTGTGTGAATCTGAATCCTGAGTTTCACACCCTGACCTAATGATAGAAAGAACCAAACTCCAAAAAATTGTACTCTTACCTCACACATGCACCCTGACTTTTATACTGTGGAACATGCATGCATGCATGTGCATACATACACACACACAAATAACATAAAAATGAAAATTCTGGGAACTTGAGAGATGACTAGTTGGTTAAGTACTTACTAAACAAACAAGGGTTTAATCCTTAGAGCCTATATAAAAGCTAGGCACATGCGCTCGAGTGCCCCCCCCCCACACACAAATATACATACACATACACAAAATGAAAATTAAAAACTTTCATCTTTAAAAATAAAAACATTAAAATTAAATACAAATACTAAGTTAGGCATGGTGGCTCATGTCCATCATTGCAGCAATTGGGAAGCTGAGGCAGGAGGATGACCATGAGTTTGAGGCCAGCCTGAACTACACAGTGAGTTCTTGGCCAGTTTGGACTATGTCACAGAATATCTTTGCCCCACTCTGTCCTCAAAGGCATCAATATCTTTCTGGAGTTCTTCAGCACTTAGGGTGACCTTCTTGGGTCCATGAATGGACGCCGAGACTTGTCCAGTATCTACAGTACATGACAGTGGGTAACAGTCCTTATCTGAACCTGACACACTTTGACCCTCACAGAATTCCCTTAGGCTGTGCACAGTGTTAGGATAGTTGCTATTACTGTTAGCATCCCACAGTTGAGATCCACACGTGGATCTGTGTGAAATGCCAAGTCCTTTTCCCTGGACGGGATCCTGGAGCCCAGAAGTTTCCCCAGTCTCCTCCTTCATCAGGGCTTACTTGGAATCTCCCAATCTCTGCTTTAGATCTTGATGCTGCGGAGTCCACCACCTGCAGGGAGTTTCCAGAAAGATCTTATCATTCACAATGCCAATTACCCTTACCCTCTGTAGAAGCAATAGCAAGGATACATCTGGGGGGCAGGGTTGTCTTGTAGCTGAGGTTGGCCTCAAACTCACTGTGTGGCAAATAATGACCTTGGACTCCTGACACTCCTGTCCTGCCTCTGGAGCTCTGGGGTCCCAGGTGTAGGCCACCACACCCACCTCACTGAGAGCTCCTAATGGCACTTGCGTGTCATTGTTCTTAGGAAGTTCTCAGAGGAAACTTGTAGTGGATGTTATTTAAAAAATGACCCAACATGTTCCTGCGCCCACCATAACTGGACAAAGAACCAGCCAACTCAGCATGGTTCTTGCCGGCCGGCCACTGCTGTGTTAATCTCAGGTCTATGGTGGCAGCAATCTAACTCTTGGGGGTCTAACTCCTCCTACCTCCCAACCCTTAGTTCTGCCTATTTTTTCCTATCCAATCACTGGCCTCTCACTGCCTCAATGTCATTGGATAGGAAATATCTTGTAACATTTCATCCTTTCTGTTTAATTAAAAAAAAAACTAACCTTGTGAGGTTCATATTTTTATATCCTTATCGATGAGGATATTGATCAAAGAGATCAATTCACTTGTCCCAAAGTAAGCTTTTGCAATCGACTCTTTATAGTACATATTGTTCTGGTTGTTTCCACTGTGTTATGTGCTCAAGAACATGGGGGAATAGGGGCCTTCAGGAGGGGGGAGCTTCCCACTCTGCCCTGTGCTGGACACCCACCCAGAAGGCACTGGATAACCATATAGTCACCATTGACTAGCTCCCTCTTGTTAGGGAATGGGGTATGTCACTCTGGTGACAAGAGAATTTGGCTTCCCAGCTCACCCAAGTGTGCAGCTCGGGGCCTGCCAGTTGGCAATCTCTAATAAAACTGGTTGAATGGATGAGTGAATGGATGAGGAGTGTGGACCACAAAGGGGAGTGAAAGTGTTGGAGATGCTGCCCTGGAGTCAGCCAGACAAGTGACTCCACCTCAGAGTGCTTTCTGATACTGAGGTAGGACAAGAAAATGATCCTGTTTAGCTGGAGACCAGTTTGACCCCTTACCTCAATTAAAATGTTCTCCTCAAAGAACTTTGCAGGAACCTCGTGGAAATTCTGGAAGAAGATCTGGAGCAGAGAGAATGGAAACAGTTTCTTCCACTATGTTATCCAAGGACCTGGTACACTCGAGGCTTTGGGATAATGCACTTCCTCTGCTGCCAGCCTCTCCCTCTCACTCACTACACACCCACTTCAGTGACTCTCTGCTTAAGACCATCCAGCAGACTCCCCAGAGGATTCCTAGGCTCCCAGGGTGTGCTCCACCCAAGGCCTCTCTAGAGAACCCAGCTGTTCAAAACCAGCGCACTGCTCCAGGGCGGCTAACTGAGCCTTGGGCTCCTTCTGGATTGCCCTGCCAGTCTACGCCACCCTTCTCTCTGTGTTAGCTAGAACCTCTGAGACCTTGTCATTCTCGGACTTCACAGTTGTCAGGTGCTATCTGTGGTGGGACCCTAATCGCACTGCACACTCCCAGATACACCCTTCAGCTACAGCTTGGCATAAAAAAAAATCAAATATGCTTCTCACTTCCAAGCCTTTGAATTATTTCTCTCTGTCCTCTCATCTTCTGGTAAATTCTTTCTTTATAGTTTCTGTAGCCTTTCCTAGACCCTCTCCACTGTCCTGGCGCCTGGTCCTTGTGGCTTCTGTCTTCATTCATCTAGTCACCAACTAATCTCACAAGCATGCGCCCAGCACCTTCCGTGACCCTGACACCATGCTATTGGGGCTCAGTAGTGAAGAGATGTGCATGAACGGGGGTTGCTTTCCATTGCCCCACTAGCAGTGCTCCCCAGACCTGTCTGCCTTCCCCTGGAATTGTTTGTGGGTTCATGTGCTGTGTTGACAACAGACCATTAGCAGAATTCTCGGAATTAACCCATCCTATTTGCCTAACACTGATCATAATACTAGGTGTGTAGTAGGTGCTCAATAAATACTTGTAGCTTACAGACAGCCCACTTAGGAAGCAAGCTTGCCAGCTGCTTCCGGGGAGTGCCCAGCTCCTGGCTGGCTCCCCTGTCCCAGCCTACCTCATTGAAGAAAGGGTTGTTTCCCATCTTGATCCGAGTGAGATGCTGCTGGCCTGCGATGTTTATCTTCACTACGGGTTTGATGTTGTTGCCCAGGAGCTGTCGGGCTTCAAACACCTTCACCCGGACCTACAGAGGGGACACCCAGGAGACATGATCATGGGAGCATGGATTTCCCTCCTCCAAGGGGAAACTTTTCTTTTAAGAGCAAACCTTTTGAGGAAACAATACTCCAGGTACTAGAGATAGAGATAGAGAGATCCTATGGAGAAGGCTGGAAGGAGCTGAAGATTAAGGAGTAGGCTTGAGTTATCAAGGGTCTGATCAGCTACCATAAGGACCCAAACTCCTGTGGCCACATGGACTTTCTTGCCTGCCTGTCTGTCTGTCTGTCTGTCTGTCTGTCTGTCTCTCTCTCTCTCTCTCTCTCAGATTTATTTATTTTATTTATGTGAGTACACACTGGAGCTGTCTTCAGATACACCAGAACAGGGCATCGGATCCTATTACAGATGGTTGTGAGCCACCATGTGGTTGCTGGGATTTGAACTCAGGACCTCTGGAAGAGCAGTCAGTGCTCTTAACTGCTGAGCCATCTCCCCAGGTCCCCTTTCTAGTCTCTCACCTGAAAGTGTTGGGGCTTGGAAGCCAGAGCCCTGTGCATGGGGAAGCCAGAGACCATTAATTTCTTCTGGGTCATCTCATTTGCATTTGAGCTCAGGAGCTCCTCATTGCCTAAGGAAAAAGTCCAGGGTGGACAGTTTAGAAGGCTTTTAAGCCTTTTCCCCTTTCAATCATCCTGTTCTCCATGACATACTCCTGACCAAAAACACCTGCCCCTGATAGAGCACATGTCTTTCCCTGAACAAGCTCATGGGCCCCCTCATTCTCAACAGTAAGGGATCCTTGGACCCTGCTCTTTAAACATGGGAGCTCTCGGAAATGGCTATCCTTCTGTCTTTCTGGCCCTATTAAGAGAAGCTTCACGTCCAGAGATGAGAACTAGAGATGGAGAGATGGGAGGCTGTGCTGGCTAGTTTTGGTCAACAGCACAAACCTAGAGTCGTCTAGGAAGAGAGGACCTTAACTGAGAGATTGTCCCTATCAGATTGCCTGTAAGCAAGTCTGTGGGGTATTTTTCCTTAACAGTTGCTGAAGGAGGGCCCAGCTCACTCTTGATTTCACCCGTGGGCAGGTAGTCCTAGATGTATAAGAAAGCAGTCTGAGCAAGCATGGAGAGCAAGCCAGTAAGCAGCATCCTCCACGGTCTGTGCTTCAGTTTCTGCCTCCAGGTTCCCATCTTGAGCTCCTGTCCTGACTTCTCTTTATGGTAGACTGTTGAAATTAACCTTTTCTCCCTCAACTTGCTTTTGGTCATAGTGTTTATCATAGAAATCAAACTAGAACAGAAGCATTAGACAGACGGATGATGATCTGACTGTTAGTTCCATAAAACTTCCAGAGACCCTTATCTGGCCATAGTCTTTTGGTAGCCCTTAAGAATTGGGTCTCGACAGTCCCAAAGAGCCCATTCAGATATACTTGGTAATTCCCTGGGAAAAGACATACCTGTCATCTCAGTATCCCAGTTGTATATTTGGGCCACCTGTAGGGTGACAGTACACTGCAAAGCAAAGGTAGGGACTTGGAAGCCAGATCTTGAAATCCTTAATAAGTTATAGCACCAGTTTTTCTAGTCTGGCTGGGTTCATGACCTCTCCTTCAGGGGACAGGGCTATATACTGCATGTGTGTGCATGTGTATATGCTTATGTGTGTGTGTATGTGTGTGTGTATGTATGTGTTTGCAGTCACAGACTGGTGAAGAGATAGTAATGGGTTACAATGAAGGGGGCTTGGACAATAACTGAATTAAAATGATACCAATGGCAGAAGACCCGATGCTGCTGAGAAGAGAGAAACATGACTCAGGACCAGTCCTGAACCATGGTGCTAACTAGGGTGTCCGCCCACAGCAATTTTAATGCCTCTTGGTCTAGGAAAGCTCCTATTAGTACCTCTTAACTGACATCCTTCCTTCAAAAACTCCTCACCCACCCACCCACCCATAGACCATTCCTCCGAATTGCCCACTGAATGCCCACTACCTGTTTATATGATTAGAAGCAAGTCTTAGCAGCACACACCACAAAGCCCGCCCCTTCACCTCTGGCTCCTGTTTTGCCTACACCTCTACTTTATACCAATAGCACAGGCAGCCTGCCCTCCCTGAACCTGCCATCTCTCCACGCCCTTCTGCAGGGGCACCTGCCTCTCCAGATGAGTGGACAAACTCATGCCCTTCAGAGAGCCTGGATATACACATGGGTTGTAACTACACCACATATAACAGGATTCTCACTGTGCTCGCCAGTCCAGAAGACCAATCTGTTATCTACAGAAAGCAGCCCAGGAGGCCACCTGCCCTATGCCAGACTCTAGGAAGTCAGTCTGCCATCTCTAATAACAAGCCAAGGAGCAAAACAGTGACTGTTGGTCCCTAATGGCCAGGATTTGATAAACAGCAAGAAGACAGATGCCCTAATTCTACTTATTTATGTTGTTTAAGGTAAGGGGGGCATGTTGTGTCAAGGTGCAAGTGTAGAGGTCAGAGGATAGCTTGTGGGAGTCAGTATTGGAAGATAACTGAATTATAATGATATCAATGGCAGAAGACCCAAGAGGCTGCTGAGAAGAGAGAAGTGTGACTCAGAAACCTGAACTATGGTTCTAACTAGGGTGTCTATCCGAGGCAATTTTAATGTCTCTTGATCTAGGGAGGGGAGTCCCACCACAATGTGGGGCCTGGGGTTGAACTCAGGTTGCTGGGCTTCCATTCCCTAGGTCCAACCAGGAAAAGCCAAATACAAATTTCAAACCAATCACTTGGGTGAGCCTGTCTTTGGTTTCCCCAAAGCAGCAGCCTTCAATCGGGGCACACAGAAGCCTTCCCTTTTCTCTCCCACAAAGCTTTCCCATTCTTCCCTGCCTGCCAGCATTCAGTCTGGAATCCCAGTGTCTAGCACAGCGACTGATTCCTGGGGTGATGGAAGAGTGAATGGGAGATGGATGATGTGAGGGGGACCAGACGATGACAGTAGTGTGACAGGCCCTCCCAGGGTGCAAAGGACTCCTTTGTGGAGGAGCACTTGGGTGCTCCTGGAGCGAGAAGTTCAGCTACCCCAGCAGCCCATGTTCCTCCTGCCTGGGCTGCCTGGTGTCTGACTCACGTCAGTGGGCTTCATGGAATGGTTGAGCAGGATCAGGTTCCTCACAAACAGCACTTTGTTTGGCCTTTGCACCAACTGCTTGAGCAGTACAGTGGCCAGGCCAATGAACCTGGGGAGGCAATGGAGTAGGTGTGAGGGTCCCAGGCTCCTCCAGTGTCCCAGGCTGTGTCCTGGGGATGATTTCCCCCCACAGTCTGAAGAATCCAGGTGAGCAGAGCATTCACCAGAGACCGGTGGGGTGGGTCTCTCCACACTCTATGGGAAGCTGCTTGGGAAATCCTGAAAACACTACATCATTGGATCAAGGATGGTAGGCACCTCACCAAGGTGGACTAATCAGATTCTATGTGCTGGGAAAGGCCCACGGTGTGCCATGGATTTACTCCTAAGGGGATGTTAGTCTGGGTTGGATAGGAGAATTGGGCTTCAACTGGAGGTTAGGATTAGGCCGACATTCAAGATGGCAGCTGCTGCTGGTACCGAAGTGTGCATTCTAGGGCATCTCCATCTCTTGGTTCTCCTTCAATACCACCCTCCAGCTTTCCTTGGCTGTGTGGCAGGAGTGCTGGCTCTCCATCTGAGTTAGTTATGGGTTAGCAGCTGATCCGCTGTTGCTTTGGCCAGTGAGGGTTCCTCCTGCCTTTTTCCACCTTACCTTTCTTTCTTCTTAGAACCTGAATCCTGAAGTATGACTTTCAGGAAGGAGTCGTTTTCCAGTGGCTGATTCCAGAGGTGCCAGATTAGGGTCTGTGAGGGGAAGAAAGAAACCAGTATTCTCCATTGCTGTTTTCTTTTGTTTAGAAATCAAGTGTTTTGAGACAGGGTCTTATTATGTGTCCTGGCTGGCCTTGGAACACATTAGGTAGACCAGGTTAGCCTGGAGCTCAATGATCTTCCTACCTCAGTCCCAGGAATGCTGGGATTTGGAGCATGGGACAGCACACTGGGCAACATCAGACCTCCTCCTTCTCATCCACCCTTCTAGGAAGTAAGGGCAAGTCTAGGGATGAGCTGGACCTCAGGAGTTTCTGTCATATCTACTTTCCTAAGGAGACTGCACTGGCTACCTTGCTCCACGTGTGGGTTCTCCCACGTGTGCTCCTATGCTGAAGCTTCCCGGGCATGTTAGGGGTTGAGTGACTGTCGGGTGAGACAGTGTGAGTGACCAAGAGAAGAGAGGATGCTGCACAGGAGCCTTGCCTCTGTTTCGGGATTCTAGGATTCAACAGAATGGTGTCGATGGATTAGTGGATGGACCACGCTTGTGTGGTGGGTCCCCAGAGGTGCGGGGGGGGGGGAGAGAGAGAGAGACAGAGACAGAGACAGAGAGAGACAGACAGAGAGAGAGACAGAGAGACAAGGGAGAGGGAAAGGGAGAGAGGAAGAGGGAAAGGGGGAGGGGGAGAGGGAGAGGGGAGGAGGAGAGGGAGAGGGGGAGGGAGACCAAGAACAGCAGCCCTGTCAGATTAGAGGCTAACCTAGGCTAAGTTGCCTCAGTCTTAAGAAACTCAGGTGAGACTCCCTGGTGCTCCCTAGACCTCTAGCACCTGGTTAGTGCCTGGCCCTGCCCTTTTGCTCTTGGCAGTGTTCATTGCTCTTCCAGGATGGCCGGGTGTGTCTACCTCATTCCATATGGGGTCATTTCCTTTCTCCACACGAGTTCTTTTCTTCATATCTGCAAAGACACCAAGGGCTGGTGTGAGTTGGGGGGAAGTATTTCAGTGTTTGGGTTTGAATGGGGCAAAGAGAGTGGGAGTACCCTAGAAGTCAAGTCAGTTGGGAGCTGTAACATAGCATCTATGGGTTTGTTTTTTTTTTTTCAGGTATTTCAAACTTATCACCCTGTGTGATAGATAACCCTATTTTCTTTTCTTTTTTTCATTAATTAATTTATTTATTTTACAGATTGCCTGCAGCCCCCTTCCTCCCAGTCCCACTTTCATAAACCCTTCCCCCCATTAAGCCCCTTCCCCTACTACCTCTCCCCCCTTTCTCCTCAGAGAAGGGAAGCCTCCCTTGGGTACTACCTGCCCTAGCACATCAAGTTGTAGCAGGACCAAGTGCATCTTACTCCAATGAGGCCAGACAAGGCAGCTCAGCTAGGGGCAGGGGATCTAAAGGCAGGCAACTGAGTCAGAGAGAGCCCCCCACTTCAATTGTTAGGGGACCCACATAAAGTTCAAGCAGCATATCTGCCACAAAATCTTTGACCTAAAAATGTGTCCTTCCTACAAGATGTGCAGGGATAAAGACGGAGCAGTGATTGAGGGAGTGGCTAACCAATGACTGGCCCAACTTGAGACCCGTGCCACGGGAGAGAGCCAACCCCTGACACTATCAACGGTACTCTGTTAGGCTTGCAGACAGTTGAGCCTAGCACAACTGTCTTCTGAGAAGCTTCATCCAGAAGCTGATGGGAACAGATGCAGAGACTCATAGTCAAACAGTAGAAGGAACTTGGGGAATGTTGTAGAAGAGTTGGGGAAGGATTGAAGAAGCAGAACAGGTCAAGGACACCACAAGAAGACCTACTTGTCTTCTCTTGAAGACCTACTTGTCCTACTTGAAGAGTCAAGTAACCTGGGCCCATGGGGCTCACAGAGACTGAACAACCAACCAAAGAGCTTTCGTGGATTGGACCTAGGCCCCTAAAGGTATGTAGCAGGTAACTCTATTTTCATTTCCCTTTCTTTCCTCAGACATAGTACCCTGAGTCTCAAAGCCACGTGGGGCTGTGATTCATTCTGGCCAATGGAATATAGAAATGATATTTGCTTTACTCGCTGAGCCATCTTGCCTGCCCTTAAATATTTTTGACTCTAAGTTCCCAGACACAGGGTCCACAGATACAGAGGGCCAACAGCACCGCCTTCCTTTCAATGGACTTGTTTTTTTCACTCCCAAGATGCTAGGCGCTTGGTAACAGCTTTTGAAACAATCGATCTACCTCCCGATTGTGTCTGCCCAGCAAGGCCATCTTTCATGTGCTGGAATTGACCATGTAAGGCCCAGCAGGACTCCTGGTAGCTTTTTGGAACCGGGCTCTCACCTCTGAAGTAGACAGTCACGCAGGCTTTGGGTGTGGGGCTGAGGGGAGGGTAAATTGAAGCGGATTCCACAACAACCCTCAGCATCTTGGACACTTGTTTCCTCTCCTCTTGCCACCTCTTGCTCCTCGGAGCTCCTGCTCCTCTGTCCCAGGTTCACAGGGTGAGGAAAGCTTAGCAACAAAAGGGACATCACAGAGATAAGTGGTTCTTGGTTCCAAAGAGAATCTCCGGAAGATCTGAAGGACACGAGGCAGAGTGTAACTAAGACAAGTGCCCTGATGCCTGCGCAGCAAACAACATCGCTGCTGACTCCTCCTTTTCCTTCTTCTGTCACTGTCTTTTTTTTTTTTTTTTTTTTTTTTGGTATTTCGAGGACAGGGTTTCTCTGTGTAGCCCTGGCTCTCCCAAACTCACTCTGTAGACCAGGCTAGCCTTGAACTCTGAAATCTGGCTGCCTCTGCTTCCCAGGTGCTAGGATTAAAGGCGTGCGCCACAACTGCCTGACTGTCGCTGTCCTTTTGTGTTCAACATCAGACAGAATTCTCTTCTGTCTCGAATGAATTATTGGTAAAATCATGCAATTTAGGTGAGAAAATACAAGAAGTGAGACCATCAAAAGCTATATACAAGGAAATCAATGATCCTTAGGGGGAGGGCTTTCTTTTCTTTTTCCTTTTTTTTTTTTTGGTTTTTCAAGACAGGGTTTCTCTGTGTAGCCCTGGCTGTCCTGGAACTCACTCTGTAGACCAGCCTGACCTCGAACTCAGAAATCCGCCTGCCTCTGCCTCCCAAGTGCTGGGATTAAAGGCGTGCGTCACCACTGCCCGGCTTTTTTTTTTTAAAGATTTATTTATTTTATGTATATGAGTACACCTTAGCTGTCTTTAGACATACCAGATGAGGGTGTCAGATTCCGTTACAGATGGTTTGGAGTCACCAAGTGGTTGCTGGGAATTAAACTCAGGACCTCTGGAAGAACAGTCACTGCTCTTAACCACTGAGCCATCTCTCCAGCCCAAGGGGAGATCTTTCTAATGGAAAAGCAAACATTTGGCCTCTTTTTTTCTTTTTTCTTTTTTTTTAATTTGGGGGACATGTAGCCCAGGTTGACTCTGAACTCACTATGTAGCTGAGGAGGCTGTTCTTGAATTTCTGATCCTCTTGCCTCTGAGGCAATGGGTATTTTGATTTTATAATAATGCTAAGAAAGCTGCTTCATATAAAGGCATGCTACAAAATGGCAGAAGTGTTCTCAAAAGTGATTGGACAGTCTGTCCTGATCCCAAGCAAAAATTCATTTAACGATTGTTTTACAATGCTCAAGTCAGCCGTTTAAAAAGCAATTTGTAAAACCAGGCGTTCTGTCACAATCCAAAGAAATGCTACTTTGATACATGCTGAGAGATAGGAAAATATTGAGAGCCTTTTTTCTTTGTAATAAAACTATCAGGTTTCTGTAAGAGCAGAAAACTTTGCATCTACAGCAAAAACACTGCAATTGATAACATACAATAGTCTAAAGTCTGAGCCAAAGGGTTCAAAAACATTTGTTGGCGCTGCAGCTATACGGCCCGAGCCGTGCGAAGTGTGCAATGTTGTGTGCTCAGAACCAAGGCTGCAGTGGCATTGTGGATGTAAATCATGAACTGCCAGAAACACCCCCTGAAATTAATTTTCAGTCGTTGCACACTTAGAAATCTTGTCGTCGCTTAATTTTCCCGACCCTCTACCTTATTCAAGCCTAAATCGGATGGTAACTGAGCGTTTAAAACACTGTGTTCTATGCTAGGCGTGGTGGTGCAGGCCTGTAATCCCAGCACTTGGAAGGAAGCGGGGCAGAAGAATCAGAAGTTCAAGGGCAACTAGGAAGTGGGCGGGCATGCGGAGAAGAAGACGGATTGTTCCAGGACAGCCAGGGCTGTGCAGAGAAACTCTGTCTCGAAAAACAAAACAAAAATCGAACCAAACCAAATAAACAAAAACAAAACAAAAATCGAACCAAACCAACAACAAAACTCAAGGTCTTCCCTGGCTGCATAGCTAGTTTGAACCTAGCCTGAGATACATGGGACCCTATCTCGCCATCCCCTCCGTAAATGAATAAATTAAAACAAACAACACTGAGTTCTAAGGTCTGGAGGTGGGGGTTGCTCATAGTAATGGCCATCAAGAAATCAACTGAGCTCTTGACAGGTGGCGGAGATAATTCACTGCATTTCCCTGGCAACCTGGTGAGTCAGGGTTTAGGTATTAGCATATTTCCAGATGAGAAAAAGGCCGAAGTTTTGCTTGCAGGAAGCTGCTGAGCCAGGCAGTTAAAAACTGAACCTTACATCTGTCCTCTATCTCATCTTTACCTCATCCTAGTCTGGGCTGTACCAATTTCTCATCAAACGCCGCAGATCCCTAGAATTGTTTCCCAACATTCTGCAAAGCTTTCCCTCCCTCTCCTCCTTCCCATCTCTCTGGTTTGTTTTGAGATCTTAAGACAGGGTGTCACTATGTAGTTCAGCTTTTCCTGGAACTCACCGCGATCCTACTGTCTCAGCCTCCTGCATTCTGGGATTATAAACAGTCTCCGCGCTGGGTTGAAATAAACCCCACCCGCCCACTGCAAATTGAACCCAGCTCTGTAATCGGAAGGGGACGAGGGTCGGGTAGTCTATCTTGCTCTTTGCCCTCACTTTTCCCACGGAAAACTCAGAGGGAGGACGTCTCTCCCCCGGCGTCGCGCTTTCGGCGCTCCCTACAGGCCCGCGAGGTCGCGGGCGCGGATCCGCTCCGGGCTTTGCGGCTTGCCGCCGCGCGGTTCCGGAGGAGTGATCCACTTCCGTGTTTTCCTCAGAGCCCGCGGAGCCGAGTGGTAAGGCGCACGCGCAGTGGGGTCCGGCTCGGGCGAGCGCGCGGCCGACAACTGCGGGTGAGACGTGGTGCTGCCCCGGCGCGGGGTGGCGGCCCGTGGGGTTCCAGGTGGCGGGCGGCGGCCTCGGAGAAGCCCTCGGGGTTCCGCGGGCCTCCGGGGGACCGGGGCTGGAGCCGCGGGCCGGGCTAGGGGCGCGGGAGGCAGACACGGCGCTGGGGCGGCCGAGGCGCGGGGCCGAGGAGGGCCCCGGAAGGGGAGGCGGGGCCGGGCGGCTCCTCCTCGCCGGGAACTCGGAATGACCTTGGCCGAGTCGCCCGGTCCCCCGGGTCCTCCGCCTTGCCTCCCGGGAGGGCCTATTTGAGGTTTTGCGGTTCCGTGGCGGGAACCTCTCGGAGGAGCGGGCCGTTTGTCGGCCACCTCGCCGAGGGAGGACGAAGGAGGAGAGGCCTTCTGAGGGCCCGGCCCGGCTGAGGGCGGGCTCTGGTTTTTCTCTTCCCAAAACTCCGGTGTACCATGAGGTCGGTGCACATCTTTGGTGGACCGTAACCCTAGGATAGTCCCCTTGACCTCAGCCCGAAGCGATGGAGCCTGGAGCCCTGGGCTGCACTTAGCTTCCTGGAGGCCCGCGGTGCCCGCCTGTTGTGCTGGGGGCGCCCGAGCGGACCAGCCTTGCGTACCGTCCTCTTTAGGGGATGGAAAGAAGGGACCTTTAGCTTTTGAAGAATTCATGTTTGTGATCCCTCTGGTTTGCAAAAAGCTTTACCACCTAGGAAGGAAATTGCCCAGCAATTTTTTTTTTTGAGACAGGGTCTCACTATACTGCCCTGGCTGTCCTGGAAACCCACTCAGTAGACTAGACTGTCAACTCAGTAGACTAGACTGTCCTTGAACTCCTGGAGACCCATGTGCTTCTGCCTCCCTAGTGCTGGGATTAAAGGCGTGCGTCACCACGCCTTTGGCACTTGCAAAGGTCACGTTTTTTTGTGAACTGTGGTGTCTTGTCAGTTTACAGTTACAAAATTGTGTATGGCACCAGCACCTTTCTGTTTGGTAGTGGCAAGGGAGGGTACAGAGATGTGCACAATCTAAGATACGAATGCTGGGCATAAAGGCATGTTTTTATAGTGAAAGTTGGGAGAAATGGAAGCTATTGAATTGACAAGCCCCTTTTCACTGCAGGTGAAAAGAGATATGCAGAGATAGTCACACCCTGACTTGGCTGACTGACTACTGACATGGCCCACCGGGGTGGGGAGAGAGACTTCCAGACTTCGGCTCGGCGGATGGGTACCTCCCTGCTCTTCCAGCTTTCAGTGCATGAGCGGGAACTGGACCTCGTTTTCCTGGATCATAGCTATGCAAAACCGTGGAGTGCACACCCAGATGCCAGTAGTGCCCGCCCCACCCGCATGCTCTTTGTAACTCCCCGTCGGCAGCAGGAGAATACTATGTGAGTTTGAGAATACCATGTGAGTTTGGGTTTCCTTCTTAAGGGCTACTTCCGCCTGAGCTTGGCAGTGATGCGTGGCGGGGCTTAGAGAGAGGTTCTTGGGAGTGATTGGGGCTGCAGGGTGTATGGAGAGCTTGGATGAGCAGCATGAGAACGTCAGGGCAAGTGTGGACACCTTCACAGATGTTTCCAAACGTGAATTAGGAAAGGGAGATGGAGATGTGCAAAGGAAAACAGAGCTTAGCTTGCTTAGTCAAGAGTAAGGATTTCCTCCTCCCTTTACTGCAGCATCCAGTTTGTTTGACAATGGCTACATCTATCATTGAGTCCCTGGCTTCAGTGCACAGATTGGGAGGGAGTTCCCAAAACATTGCTTTCATTCTTACCCCCTTACAGAAAGCCACCTGAGGGTTAATCTAAACCCTTCCTAAGTCTCTATATTTCCAGCCACCCTATGTCAGAGGGCAAGAACATTTCAAAAATTTACTGTCTAATAAGTGATTTGGATATATTTGACCTAATTAGTTAATTTTGAACTTTCTAATTTCACCCATATCAGGATTTGTTGAAATGCTCTTTTTCCGATCATTACAAATTTTTGGATAAGAGATTTTGTGTTTGTTTGGACTTTGTGTTTAATCTTTCCTAAAGCACGGGTTATTTTGTTTTGGTTTTTTGGGGATCTTATATTTGGGTTCTACACACACACATATTCTCTCTCTCTCTCTCACTCTCTCACTCCCCACCCCCCAGACAGTAAGTAGAACAACTTAAAATGATTCTTGAACTCTGATCTTCCTGCCTGCACCTCTCAGGCGATTATAGGATTATAGATATGTGCCACCTGGATCAGTTGGTGTGTTTTCCTTTGTTACCGGGTCTTACTGTGTACCCCTGGCTAGCTTTGAGCCTACCGTGTAGTTTAGGTTAGCAGCCTCCCTACATTCAGATTACAGTCATTGCTGTGCCTTAGAACAGTAGTTTGCTTATTTGAGATAGGGTTTCTCTATGTAGCCCTGGCCATCCTAGAACTCTCTATGTAAACCAGGCTGGCTCACATAGATCCACCTGCCTCTGCCTCCCAAGTGCAGACCTGTAATACCACCCAGCTCAGAGGAGTTTTTCTTTCCTAACGATGGTAACAGGGTTTTGGCTTTTAGTTTCCTCGTCCATGAACCGTGGCTTTAGGGGAACATTCTAACATAATTCTGATGCTTCTGGTCTGGGGCATAACTGAAAACCGCCTTTAAGTAAAATTTGAATTTTTTTTAACTATATAAAACTTCTTGCTTTGTGTTTGTAACTTAATGACTTTTTTTTCTTAATGAGAATCAGTGGTTTAGGAACCGAATTACTGTATTGGAAAATTTATTTTTAATTGTGTTTATGAGTGTAGAATGCTCATTGAATACCAGTGTCCTCAGAGGTCAGAGCTGGAATTGTGCAGTTGTGTCACCTGCCTCATGTGGGTGCCAGACTCAAACCTGGGTCCTCTGCAAGAGCATCAGTTGCTCTTAACTGCCGAGCCATCTCTCCAGCCCTGAGGAACTGAATTTTTTAATTGTTTTTTTTGTTTGTTTGTTTTTAATATAGAATAGAGTTTATTTAGGGCATGGAGAGGGTTGTTAAGAGAGTAGTAGAGGCAGAGAAAGGCAAAGAGAAGGGGAAAGTAGAGAAGTAGAGGCCGGCCATGACCACGTGGAAAGAGGGGGTAAGGGAAGAGCCCAAGAGGGCAAGAGAGAAGCAAGAGGATAAGAGCAGTTGTTTTATTTTGTATAGCTGCATTTTTAAAGGACTCTGGAGCCAGGTGTGGTAGCATGAGACTGAGGCAAGAACAGAGTCAAGAGGTTAAGGCTAGGGGCTGAACAGAGATGGGTCAGCAGCTAAGATCACACACTGCTCCTGTAGAGGACCCAAATCCAGCTCACGGCACCCACGTCAGAGGCCTCTGGCCTCTGTGGACACTGGAGCTCACATGCACATACCCACAAATATACATTTAAAATCTTAAACAGGAACGACTGAGTTCAAGGCTAGCCTGGGCAGCATAATCAGTTCCAGGCCAGGATGAAACTTTCAGAAGAGAAAACCTAAGCCAGAGAAAGTGTAATGATTACCCTGCCTTTCCCAGGCGCACAGCAGGGAGAGGGAAGAGCTAGAGGTGAGGATGTCGTGACTGTGAATATGAGAATCATTTAAAGCTAATCATGTTCATTAGACATGAGTTAAACATTGGCAAGCAGCTGATAACTAAGCATCTGTGTCGTGTGAAGTGTGTGTGGCCTGGTCCTATTTCCTCACCTGTTTACAGTGAGTCAGACGTTCCAATAGATGTGGAGACGGTCACGGCAACTCCTGTTCCACTCTATGACAATCAGAAGGCAAGAAGTGTGATGAACGAGTGTGAACGGCACGTGATCTTCGCCAGGACAGATGCAGATGCTCCTCCTCCTCCAGAAGATTGGGAAGAGCACGTCAACAGGTAGGCCAGTGTTAGTACTTGGTAATTCTGTAGTATCATTGTCATGGAAACTTTGACTGGAGCTCATCTCATTTCACCTACGGCCATGCAGTGGGGATGTTCTCTCCATGGTGCACTGTGTGACTGCTCACTGCCGAGTGACATGGCAGGACAGTTGCAGTGAGCTGTCTCCGAACTCTTAACACCCTGACCAGCACACACAGTGGCACCATCTGTGTCTACAGTTGCAGCATCGTGGAAGGCCTAGGCAGGAGGAGGACTTGAACTCAAGATAAGTGTGGGCAGCACAGTGGAACTTTAATCTTTTATTACAAGTGGAGGTGGGGATGTAGCACAGTGATAAAGTCTTTTCCTGGCATGCGTGAGGCCCCAACACCACAAAACCATACAGTTGGCTTGCTGGATATAGTATGACTAACTATAGGAAGAGCCACCCAAACTCCCTAAAAAACTAAACTTATGTAAGATTTGCATTGATACGATATAATCAATAATTAAGGTAATATTTTGCAATCATATGTAAAGTTAATAGCTTGAATTGCTTTAAAATATAGTTTTGCAAGGTTGGAGATCTAACTCCATGACAGAACTTAATTTTCAAAAATGATGAGAGGGGCTAGAGAGCTGGTTCAGAGGACAAAGGGGGGGCGCTTCTGGCCTTCTTGGGCACCTGCATGCACATACCTACATGTGTACACACACACACACACACACACAAATAATAATAGGGGGATGGAGAGATGGCTCAGTGGTTAAGAGCACTGACTGCTCTTCCAGAGGTCCTGAGTTCAATTCGCAGCAACCAAATGGTGACTCACAATCATCTGTAATGGGGTCTGATGCCTTCTTCTGGTGTGTCTAAAGACAGCTACAATGTACTCATCATATATTATAAAATAAATAAATAAAGACCTAAAAAAAATAAGATTGGAGCCCCTGGAGCTGCAGCACTTGTGAGTTATCTGATGTGGATGCTGGGTACTGACTCTAGTCCTTTTGAGAGTGGCAAGTGCTCACAAATGTGGAACTGTTTTTACCCCCTTTATTGATTTCTTTTTGAGACAGCGTCTCTGGTGTAACATAGGCTGACCTCACACTCCCTAGTAGCTAGGGTTGATCTTGAACTCGTGATCCTTGTGCTGGGATTATAGGTGTGTGTTACTCCTGTGCCTTTCTTTTATTTATTTTTATACATTGTTTTAATGTTAGAGCCTAGGCTTGTGCCATCATACATGGTCACTAGTTTCTTAATATAAAACCACAAGGCAGATGCTGGAACACTACCGACTCCAGTAGAGAATCCCAGGAAGCCATTTTGTTCCATTGGGGGGTGGGTGAGTAGAGAGTGTCTACAGAAGAAAGATGGGCACACCCAGTTGACTAGGGTGCCTTCACCTACGGTCTCTAGAGTGAACTCTCATCCTTCTATTAGGACCCTACTGCACACTGATAAACTGTTACTGTGTCTTGGTGAAATTTGGGAGGAGTTGTATTAGCAACCCTTCAGCTATTTCTTTGGGTAGGTCATGTTTGCAGACAGCTGCTTCCATTATTTGTTAGCACACATTACCTTAACTTAAGGTCAGTGCTGTTATATAGCTTGTTTAGAGGTTGCCTCTGCTATGATTACAGTCTTCTTATTGCCCGCTTTCTCTTGATTGTTAAATTGCTGCTTGCTTGCTTTCTGCATAGGGCATGTAACATTGTAGGTTTCCACACTGAGAACTCCGTGGACACCTCTATAGGACAGTTCCCTAGAATCTAGGTATTTATCTTTAGAGAGACTACTCACCGAGTGACTTGTATCTTTAGAGTAAGAAGCTTCTGTTCTTTGTTAGGGCTCCTTCCTGGCCTCTTCTACTCAGTAGAAACTGCCCACAGATCATTCTGTGTATAGGAAACAAAATCTGTTTCCACCACCCAATCCTAGTCTTCTCTAATGAGAGTGCATACTGTATGAAATGGTTTCAGTCTCTGTTTGTCTAGGTCAGGCAGAGGTTGTCAAACTGACCCATGTGCCAAATTTGGTCCATTGCTTTTGTATGCCTTAAGAGTGGTTTTTATGATTTTTAAGTTGGCAGGAGGAAAAGAGATATTATCTCATGGCACATAAGATTTTCACTTCAGTGTCTATGAATAATGATTATTGGAATATAGCTACTGCCTATGGCTGCTTTAGCACTAAAACAAGAGTTGTGTTATATTCTATAACCCTCATGTGTATTCTGTATTAAAGCAGTTAGCTGGCTGGGTGTGGGTCATGTTCTTATGTTTGCATGTCACAGTCATAATTCAGGGGATCTTTGAAAGTTTTGTTTGGTGGCAAAGTAATATAATATAATCCTGAAGATGTCGGGCCACCAACACAACCCCCACTCCTCTCCTGCTGCCTTCCCGCCCCCTCCCATGCCTCATCTGTTCCTCAGATGGAAAGTTGCATTAGATGCTCCGCCCTTGAGAAGATACTTGACAAAATACTCATTCAGTTGCTCAGATGAGGTGGGTTTTTTTTATTGTTTTTCGAAACAGTGTTTCTTGTGTAGTCCTGGCTGACCTGGAACTCACTCTGTAGATCAGGCTGGCCTGGAACTCAGAGATCTGCCTGCCTCTGCCTCCTCAGTCCTGAGATTAAAAAGATATATGCCACTACTACCCAGCCAGATGACACTTAAAACATCTAGTATTTTAGTTCGAAAACTAGTATTGGAAAGTAGTCTTATCTTAGAAATGAGAACGTTAGAATTTCAACCAAACTTTGTATAACTGTATACAAAGTTTGAACTTTGTATAATGTATACTACTGTGTGTATATGTACATATATATGTAAACATATGTTGTGTGAGTATATACTACAATATATGTGTGTATATATCAGGTTGGATGTTTGATATTTCAAGTCTAAGAGCTTTGAGTTGTTTTCTTTCCTTACCTCTTGCCCATTTTCTTTTTCCCTTAATTATTTACTTTCTTAATTGTGTGACTTAATTAAGCTTTTCTGATATCCTTTGTTTTATCCTGTTTGACTTTCACTTAAAATTTTCCTATAGGCTGGGCATCGTGGTGTACACCTTGATTTCCAGTGGGTGGGAGGCAGAGTCAGTAGGATTTCTGAGTTTGAAGCCATTCTGGACTACCTAGTAAGTTCCAGGATAGCCAGGGATATTTAGAGAGACCTTGTGTCACAAAAACTAAAATAAAGAAAAATAAGATTTTAAAAAAATCCCTTTAGACAGGGGCAGTGAGATGGCATGTGGCAAAACACAAACCTGGTCCAAGGCTGATGACCTGAACTCAGTTGCTGGAATGCATGTGAGGGAAAAGGAAAGAAATCACTCCAAAAAATTGTTTTCTGACCTCCTAAGTGCCATGGCATATGCCCCCTCCTAAATATATCACATACTCCCCATCCACACACACACAATTTAAAAAAAATATATTCTTTCTTTTATATCTGGGGTCAGAGAGATGTTCAGCAGATAAGATACTGTTCTTGCAGAGGACCAGATTTCTGTTTCCAGTACTCATGTGGTGGCTTACAACCACCCTAACTCTGTTTCAGGGGGTTCAGTGCTCTTTTCTGGTCTCTGTGGGTATCAGACATGCACCTACCTACATGAAAGCAAAAACATTAATACACATAAAATGAAATCTTTTTAATTCTTTTAGACATTTTTGCATTGAATCAGTCTCCCTTGGAACAGAATCAGGGAATTAATAATTACCTTTGAAAATACTAGGTTTGCTGGCTTTGTGGGATATGTCTGTAATCCTAGCCTTTGGGAAACAGAGATAGGAGAATCCAAATTTGTGGCCAGTGTGGGTTACATAGTGAGACCTTGTCTCTTAAAAAAAAAAAAAAAAAAGGAAAAAGAGTCAGGTTTTCTAGAGCCAGTGTGTTCTTTTGCTTTCTTCAACTAGGCCAAGCCTGAGGTCAGCATATCATTCAGGTTGGTCAGACCAAGGAAGACAAAAAAAGACTGATGTCATCTATGAATGAGAAAATGTGTTTCTTGCACTCAGAGTCAGGCCCGAGGGGAGGGGCTGTTGACTTGCACAGTTCCCGTCATCTCCTAAATGACGTCTTCAACATGCTCTTTATCTTAATATTGGGTTATGTCTTTCCCCTGACCATTTAATGTTTTAGCCTCCCACGAAGCTGACAATGCATAGAACGTGTCTCAGTTCTCAGGTCACTTGGCTGTATGTGTGGCAGCAACCCTAAGAATTTTTTTCTGAGTTTTTAGACTCAAAATTTGTGGCTTTCAAATTTAATTTTATGTGTTGTTGCAGTTGTTTCTAAATAGATTTTTTTAAATGAATGTAAACTTTAATTATAAGAGGAGAGTATGAACAGAGCATTTAAAATCTCAATCATTTGGCAACTCATCATATCATTGCAAGAAACAGATCCAATCTTAAAAAAAAAACAAACATTATTTTATGAAAAACCTAAGACAGTTTTTTCATTATGGGAGTTAAATCATGTTTAAAAAAGCATCTAGCTATAAAACCAGTTTCTATCCTGAAATAGCCATATAAAACAACATGACAGTCTAAACAGATTTTAACTCTTTTGTTCAGATCATATTTTTTCTTCATATCATTTTGATTTCATAGTAAAATAGAGTTTAAAAAATGAATAGGGGGGCTGGAGAGATGGCTCAGCAGTTAGGAGCACTGACTGCTCTTCCGAAGGTCCTGAGTTCAAATCCCAGCAACCACATGGTGGCTCACAACTATCTGTAAAAGAGATCTGATGTCCTCTTCTGATGTGTCTGAAGACAGCTACAGTGTATTTACATATAATAATAAATAAATCTTTTAAAAAAAATGAATAGGGAAGGGCTGAGGAGAGGCTCAGAGGATGAATCCTTAGCATCTATGTAAAAAAAGCAGGGGAAAGTAACACATGTCTGTGACCCCAGGTTTGGAGAAGGAGGAAATGTGGATCCTTAGAACTTCCTGGCCAACCATTTAGTCAAGCATGGAGTACCAGGGTCAGTGAGAGGCTGTTAAAAAATAATATGGAGAAAGATAGGACACCCAAACACCCAAATTCAACTGCTGACTTTCCCATTAGGACATCCCACTCACGTGCATATGCATGTATACATCACACACACACACACAAAATAATCTTAGCACTTGCCAGGCAGCGGTGGCACACACCTTTAATCCCAGTACTTGGGAGGCAGAGGCAGATGGATCTCTTTTAGGGGTCAGCCTGGCCTAGTGTATTCCAGTACAACCTGGGCTACACTGAGAAATCCTATCTTGAAAAACCAAACCAAACCAAAACAGGGTAGAATTTATCTAATGATTAAAAACTAAGAAGTACACTAAAATGGCGCTGTATCTGCCTCTGGAAAACCTTTTCTATTCTGTTTGTGAACATTGTGTTTCCTCCCACCATGCACATCTCAAACCCACGTGAGAATCACTGTTTATGGAGAGATGCTACTGGAGTAAATATGCTGTGCATTTCAGTAATGTGAAGAAAAGGAGAGTATGAACCAAAGGGCTAGGAACCAACAAGCCTTCCTATCCCAGGTGCAGTTAAGGCTTTCCTTCTATCTCTAAAACCCAAAGTCTCTCACAATAGACATGATTTTGATGAAGTCACAGGAGTCAGGCCAAGAGAACTAGAGGAAAAGAAACAAGCATAATCTAGAATTGGAAACCTGCTTCTAGTTCCCTCTACAGTATTGCAAGAGAGTAAGTAGCTTTGGGAACTAAGGTATTTATCTGTAGCAAGGAAAGCTTTGCAGATAGATAGAAGGTACTCCTAGCAAGGTGTGGTCTGTAATTCCAGCATTCAGGAGCTGGAAGCAGGAGGCTCATGAGCTTGACGTGAGCCTTGGTTACATAGCAAGTTCAAGGTCGTCCTGCGCTGTTTGTGATTCTGTCTTAAAAAAGTTAGATCTGGATGTGTACTTGGCTAGATTAGATCCTGTTATCAAGGAGAGAAATGAAGGCATTTCTGAAGAGGGATTGCTTGGTTTTCTCTCTAAACCTAGGTTGCTCTCATTAGTGTTCTTCCCTAATCTGAATTTTAAATAATGTAGAGATCATCTAGTCCATGTCTATTTTTTAGACAGGAAGATTCAAACCGTGGAAAACCATTAGTATTGGCTACAGTATTGAGGCACTGGAGAATTGTTACAGTTCTGTTACATCTTTGTTCTTCAAACTGGTTTAAATAGAGCTCTTACCTTACTGTCCTACCTCTAATATAGTCCATTCAGATGCACGCTGATCAGCTGTTGTGGTCTGTGTTGTAATCCCAGCACTATGGAGGCTGAGGCAGGAGAGGAGTTTGGAATTTGAGTACAATTTGAAGTGAGACCGTACTGGAAAATAAATAGAATTGAAACATGTCTTTAGTTATTAATATGATTATTTTAACCACCAGATAAATTAATAGCTTTTGAATACTGAAATGACTCCAAAGACTTGTCATGGCTTGCAGTGTATGGCAAGGTGATTCATTGGCGGAATTGGGACCAAAAGTTAGACTTCATGCTTTAGCTCAGTGACCTTAGACTCCTTCATAATGAGAACAAAAAATATGACAGCATCTCTTTATATGGTGGACATACATGGGAAATATCCTCAGGGCTACATTTTAATTCCTTGGAGTTTCTGTTATAGGACTGGCTGGACAGTGGCTCAAAATAAGCTATTTAACAAGATCCTCAAAGCCCTGCAATCTGACCGGCTTGCACGATTGGCCAATGAAGGGGTAAGACATCAGAAGTGTCTATGGTTGACTAGTTGACTCACTGGCTGTTTGTGTCCTGTGTGCTCTTTCCCCTCAGCCCCCAGCTTGCTAACCGAGTGTAACTCTTGTTTTGTTCTTTTTGTGAATACCTTTCAGGCTTGCAATGAGCCTGTGCTGCGTCGTGTTGCTGTGGACAAGTGTGCAAGGAGGGTGCGGCAGGCGCTGGCGAGTGTCAGCTGGGACACCAAACTGATCCAGTGGCTGCACACCACCCTCGTGGAGACCCTGAGCCTGCCCATGCTAGCCGCTTACTTGGATGCGCTGCAGACACTGAAAGGGAAGGTAAGACTGCAGTTGGTCTGCCCTAGTAGCACCAGCTAGTGTTTGCTGTGGGTTCAGGATGTAGGTTTGGACAAGGCCATGTGACTAGGTCAGTGTGGAGACTAACAGGCTATTAAAAATGGAAAAAGGGGTTGCTATAAATTTCTTCAGTCTTGCCATTTTTTTTGGATAAAGTGTGGCATCTGAAATCCAGAATACTACTTTCCCTCTAGAGCCTTGCAGTTCTTGCCTTGAGTCTTCGCTGACTTGAACTGTGGTGGAAGAGATGAGGGTAAACTGAGGAGGACCAGGGTAAGGTGTGTGAGAGGCAACTCTGTTGCTCAGAGGCCCAGGGGAAGCTGGGTATGGTGGTACACACTCTTAATCTCAGAACTGTAGAGGCAGAGGCAGGTGAATCTATCACATTGAGCTTGGTCTACACTGCAAGTTCATTGCGTAGGGATTGAGTTAGTGAATGAGGTGGAGTTCTGATAGTTTTGCGGCGTATCAGAAGCCCACAGTAACCACTGAGGGGCTGAGGAGTGTGTGCTTTGCTCCAGCACGAGATGGTCTTAGGTAATGGTTCTTAATTCAGTTTTTCACTTTTCTTGTCCATGGTGGTACTGGGGTAGAGCCCAGGTCCTTGTATCTGCTCTGTCATATGTTTACAGAGTTATGTCCTCAAAACTTCTATTTTTATTGTTTCTTAATATTATTGTTTTTTGAAGTTACAAAATGCTGTGTTTCTTAGAAAGCTGAAGAAAACTGGTTGTGTGCCAGTGTAAAGGAGAACTCAGGACTAGATGCAACAGTTAATGTGTGGTAGGATATTTGACCTCATTTTTTTTCTGCAGCTAGTATTTACCTTGCATGGGAGTGAGCGACATGAAGTTTATTTGGTGGATGATGTGCCATAGGGATGAGTACTGTGGTGCCCAGGGTAGTGTAACTCTGTCACACTTGCCATGGCCAGAACTTTTTTTTTTTTTTTTTGGTTTTTCGAGACAGGGTTTCTCTGTGTAGCCCTGGCTGTCCTGGAACTCAGTTTGTAGACCAGGCTGGCCTCGAACTCAGAAATCCTCCTGCCTCTGCCTCCCAAGTGCTGGAATTAAAGGCGTGCGCCACCACCACCCGGCTGCCATGGCCAGAACTTAAAAGTTACTGTGTGAATGAGGTAATAGATATTTTGAACATGACAGACCCCTATTGTGGACTCTTAAGTATGCACAGCAGGTGCCAATGCGAGTCCGGTGTAGGCTAGTTGGAACAGCATGAGTGCCTGGTACACTAGCCAGTGATTATAAGGTACTCTCTGCCCTGGGCTGTGCTCTAACAGCTGTTAGTGAGCATGGGGTTGTTTTGCTTAAAATACTTGCTAGGCTTTAGACAGCACCTGGCTGAGTCCTGTCTTAGCCCAGCTATATTGCCCCTAGCAGAGAAGGGGGGAAACTCAGGGTCTTCATTTTGCTGAGAAGCATACAGGGCTGAAAAGGCCAGAAAGCTTGGTCTTAGGTGGAAGTCAGTTACTGATGGCTTTTCATGTGGACAGTGAGCCTCAAGGAAGGCTTTTCAGTTTTATAGTAAACTACCGCCTGAGAAAGCTTTGTAAACAACCTCAGTGATTAAAGGGAGCTAGAAAGAATGGCCAGTTGGGGGTGGTGATCCTTTGTCACTGCATACTCCTTCCTTGCTGGAATCTGGTACTTAAGTCTACGTGGTCTGGAATAAACCCCACAACATGGCCTTGCTTTTTGTTGTTTTGAGAGTGAGTCTCACTGGGTAACCCTGACCAGATAGGCTTGAACTTTGTTTAATTCTCCTACCTCTGCTTCCCAAGCTCTGGGGATTATGGGAATGGGCTACCTACCATACCCAGCCTGGACTACTATACCCAGCCGTGCCTTTGGCTTATAACTCATACCTCATCTCACGATAGGGTCCTGCCTCTCCTAAGCCTGTGTCACCTTATATATTGGTGCTTCAGATGTGACTTCCTGCTCACTTTTCCTGCTCTGTTGGATGGCTCTATCACCAGTTAGGGTTTCTTGTGTCCTGTCCCCTGCCCCAGCCTCCCAATGGCATTAGCACTGCACATCCCTCCCCACTACCCCCCAACTTGGTTTGTCTTTCTCGCCCTTTGAGAGTAAATCCATCTGCAAGATTAGCTTGGTCCTTTGTAAGAGCAGACTTAACTGAGGCAGGCTAGAAGGTATACTTTCCAGTCTCATGCAGCTCCCTTCAGACTCTCTTCTCCCTTTGTTGTTTATTTACTTATGTTTTTGAGGCAGGGTTTCCCTTTTCTGGCCTTGAATTAGATACCCTCCTGCCTCAGCTTCCTGCCTCCTGCTGAGTCCTGCTGGACCCAGATTTCAAATCTTCTTAAACTTACTTATATGAAGTATATTTATATGAAGGACAGATGAGAGATAGCAAGTAACATACCACACTGTCCATTTTATTTGTTATTTTGTGTGCTAGAGAACCCAGGGCCTTGCAAGTCCTAGATAGGAGCTACTCCCAGATTCAAATGTCTTCTGACTATGCATGTTTCTCTTTCTCTCTCTCCCTCTCTCTCCCTCCCCTCTCTCTCTCCCCCTCCCCCTTCCCTCCCTCCTAAGTAAGGAGTAACCCATCTGCCTTTGGAGTTTTATGCCTGCCTCACACCATATTCTCTAGTCTGGGGAATTCCCTTTGAAATTTCTCTGAAAATGACCTCTCACACTTAAAACCTTTCCTTTCTTCCTTGAGATTGTTTTGATTTCTCTGTGGGTATTGTGGGATTTATGAAGATATTTCTTTGCAGTATAAACATCAGCATGTCTGAAACCTATATTTATATATTGGTGAGGTCATTTTTTTGGAGGATAGTTAAAAACAGGATATGATATAAAGGAAAATATGCATAATATAGTAGGATATATTTGGGGGAACAATAACAGGGCTCATTATGCGTGCCTCAACTTGAAGGCTGTTTGTTGAGGCAGGGTCTTTTGTATCCCAGGCTGTGTAGTGCTCCACATCACCCCAGTATAGCTGAGGTTGATTTCTGTGTGTCTTCTGATGTGAGAAAGTACCTGAAGTACAGCCATGGGGGGGTGGCGGTGGCGGAAAGCACCTGTCGGTTGGTGCATCTCACGATCGCCTTCCGGAGGAGGCTCTGCTCTGCTTCCACAGGAGTGCACTTTCTGGCCGTGCACAGGAGCCTGGAGCTCAGTGGGACTCTTTGTGCAACTGAAGGAAGGTTTCTCAATTGACCCTGGAAACATCTTTGCTCTTCCTTCTTCGTAGATCCCAACTTTGATAGACCGGATGCTTGTGTCGTCCAACACCAAAACGGGGGCTGCAGGAGCGGAGGCCTTGTCACTTCTCCTCAAGAGGCCCTGGGACCCTGCTGTTGGTGTGCTTTCGCATAATAAACCAGTAAGTTGGTTGTTTAGCCTTGGCTTAACATCAGCAGCCTTTAAGTGCACATAAAATGTTCAGACTGCCTTAGAGGCTTGGCAAGAGGAAGATAAGTGGCTTAACTTTCCTTATTAATAGCTTGGGTTCTTTTTAAAAGATATTTAAAGTGTGTGCGCATGCTCATGCTCATGCGCTTGTGGAGGTCAGAAGAGGGTTCGCATCCCCTGGACTGAGTTACAGGCAGTTGTGAGCCACTTGGTAGGGGTGCTGAGAACTGCAGTCAGCTTCCCTGTAAGAATAGTATGTGCTCGTAACTGCTTAAGCCATCCCTCTAGTCTTAAGCAAAGGTCCCATGCTTGAGTGCTACAGGCGTTTGCTAAAGTTGCTGCGGGCTTACAGATGAGCACCTTTCACTCAGTGGTTCTGGACGGGATTCTGTCTCCTCAGAGCAAACTCCCGGGCTCTCCTTTGATTCTCATCGTCTCCTCTGGTCCCTCCAGCTCTGTGTTCCCTGCCTCACGCCGCCACCGCTTCTGGCAGTCGCAGCTCTCCTGCTTAGGCAAGGTAATTGTAAGGGCAAGAGGAATTCTGGGTAGGAGTGTGTGTAGTCTTGATTAAAGAGAAGAGTGTGGGGGAGGGGTCAGGTTTGTTAAACTCAAATGTAGCTCGTTTCCTAACTAACTTTGGCATTAAGTGTCACTTGTCTAAGGGATTTGGGATGTTAAGCAGAATCGAGGTTTGAACCTTGGCACTCGTGGCACGGATGGTCTTTCTTCCCTTTAGGTCATCCCTGTAGCTACCCATCTGCTGAACAATGGCAGTGGGGTAGGAGTTCTGCAGTGCCTTGAACACATGATTGGGTCAGTGAGAAGCAAAGTGCTGGAGGTGAGAATGCCCGGGTTTAGTTGACTGAGGCATACCCAGTGTGGGATTGCTGTGTGCCAGGAGTCTTCCATCTCACTGTCTTCTTTCCCTTGCCATAAAGATTCACAGCCATTTCCCACACAAACCCATCATCCTGATTGGATGGAATACAGGAGCTTTGGTGGCCTGTCATGTAAGTAGTTTCCAATGTATTTAGGTTACTGAAAACCTGAAGGTGGTTATGGGAACTGTTATTACTTTGAGATCTTCATTGTTTGTCTTAGTACTAGATACTTTGCATGGGAAACTACATTTACCCTGTGGAAGACAGTCATAGTTTTTGAATGATATTATAAAAATGTTACAATAGGAAGAATAGAGTAGTAAATAAACTCCTTTATCTCTTCACCCAGCTTTTTCAGTGATCAGCTCAGTCGGGTTCGCTTGTCTTATTCCTGTCCACTTTCTCTCTGTGATTATTGTGATGAAACCGCCGAAGTGTAATGGCACATGCTTGTAATGTCAGCTCTAGGGGCCTGAGGCCTGAAGGTTGCCATGAGTTTCAGGCTACCTTGGACTATATATAAGTTCTAGGCTACTGAAAACTTCTTAGTAGAAGAAAGCTAAACAATCTTAAAAGTTCCAAATATGTATTTCATTTATATATGTTTGAGCATGTATCATTTTCCCCCCAGACTTAAATACATACTGTGTTCTCTCCTTAACATTTCAGATAGGTGCAAATTAGTTTTGAATTTGATGTTGTCTTCATGTTTGTCTCCTTTATAAATATCAAGGGACATTTTTTTTCCCTGTGTGTGTGTATATCAGTTTGTGTGAGTGTGCTTGACTTTTGAGAGTCCCAGTTCTTCCAACCAATGTAGTCAAGTGTTTTGTCTAGAGTAGTGGGAACAAGCATCTGCTACCCTCCCCATGCCCGGGGCAGAACTCTCAGGGGTCACATGCTTTGAGAAGTCTCAGCTGTGTGGGAGTGTCCCTTAAAACTACTGATGAGAGATTTCTTCTTTTAAAGCACAGTGTTGGTATTTGTGGTTTTTCTGTGTTTGGGGTGTTTCTCTGTGTGTTCTAGAGATGGAGCCCAGGGCCTTCCACATCTGAGATAAGTATGCTACTCTATCCTTACTGTATCTCCCAGCCTGGTAACATTTGTGTTCTTTTGATTATATTTGTTCTCAATAACAAAGTCAGTAAGTAAGGAGAGCTCTAGTCTAGCTTGTCAATAGGGCTAAAGTCTGACAACTCCCATCAGACTCAGGTGTGTGTGTGAAAGTCCTTTCAGGGTTCCAGTTCTCTAGGTGCTAACTGCCTGTGCTCTGTACACTTAATCATGTATGACTGACAAAACTGAAGGCTAGAAAAAGGAGGAAAAGTTGGGCCTGACTGATGGCTCTTGGCTACCCAGGCCTACCAGCATTCTGGGGAGGCTGGGGTATTGTGAATTTACTTGCCCTAAAACTGACTAATGCCTTTATGTACAGGTGTCTGTGATGGAGTACGTCACTGCTGTTGTCTGCCTCGGGTTTCCTCTGCTCACTGTGGATGGACCCCGGGGGGTAAGAGGGAGGTGAAACTGGTTGGTCTGTGGCAGTGGGAGTTGGGGACAGCAGAAATGTGGGACAGTGGAGTGCATGCTGCATCCTGGGTTGGGTGAGGCCTCCTGCAGGGTCACAGCAGATCCTTCTGGGCAGTGCTTCCTGAGGACCAATGGTTAAACCTAAACTGCTGCCTCTCCAGGATGTGGACGATCCCCTCTTGGACATGAAGACTCCAGTTCTCTTTGTCATTGGTCAGAATTCTCTACAGTGCCACCCTGAAGCCATGGAGGACTTCCGGGAAAAGATTCGAGCAGAAAATAGCTTGGTGGTGGTTGGAGGAGCCGATGATAATCTCAGGTGGGTCCATCTCCCGAGAGATGAGAGGGAACGTATTAGATGTTAGAGAATGTTTGTCCGTGGCAGGATAATGACCGACCAGTCTGACTGAAGAGACAATTAAACTTGCATCCTATAATCCCAATATGTATTCAGAAGGCTGAAGCAAAAGCCAGCCTGGCCCTTGAACCTGTTTCACAAAACTACAGCACTAGTACAAGAAATCTGAAATCTCCTCTATCTCTCACCTAGAGGTTCTTGTATAAACAAAATATAACCAAAATGTTGATTTGATAGTATTGTCTAGTCTAAATAGCAAACCTAGATTTCATCAGTATCTTGAGTGGGGGGGAGAGGGAAGGGAGGGAGAGTGAGTGCTTTTCTCCCCCTGCTTTCTTGCTTGTTTTGAGACAGGATTTCATGTAGCCCAGGCTGTACTCTAATTTACAATGTAGCACAGAATGGCCTTGAGCTAGGTCTTTCTGCCCTTACCTCCTGAGTCTTCAGTGTTTGTTTTCTGGAACCTTGATATTGTGGTAGACAGCTGATCAGTCATAATATCAATAGATGTTTAGTTTTGTCAGGAATGCCACAAGGTGACATAGCTTCTCAGTGTATTCTGTCAGAGCATACATGATTCAGTTTGTCTTATTACTACTGATAATAACGTTGATCACACAGTTGGGATAGCTACTGAGGGGTTCTCCACCATGAAATTACTCTTTCCCCTTTGTAATTAGGAGTCATCTTGTGGGGAGAACATACTTTGAGATTCTTTGTCATCAAACTTTTCCTGGGGTAGGCATTTTAAAAAATGTCATTCCTTGAGGACCAGTGTGAACATAGATTGACTTACTTGGGTTAAGCCTGATTGGACACATTATAAAGTATCAACAAAGCCACATTTTGGGAAGGACTTAAGGGAAGGTGACTCGTGACTTTGGTCATCTAGACAGCCATTCATTCAATCTTAGGAAACATCTTTACTTGCAGAAATCTTAAGACAATCTCACTATGTAGCTCTGGATGTCTTGGAACTATCACTATGTTGACCAGGCTGGCCTGGAACTCACAGGTCCGCCTGCCTCTGCCTCGAGTGCTGGAATTAATAGTGCGCACAACAGTGTCATTTTAACTGGGCAGTTTAGGCCAGTGCCTGCCCCTGCCCCTGCCCCTTTCCCTCTCCCTCTCCGTGTGTGTGTGTGTGTGAGAGAGAGAGAGAGAGCGAGCTCTCAGGCCTGCTCGGTCATCTGTTCTCACTGTGTCTTTTTTGCTTCTTAGAATAAGCAAAGCAAAGAAGAAATCAGAGGGCTTGACTCAGAGCATGGTGGACAGATGTATTCAGGTAAACAGTTGCTCTCCTTTCTGCTGTTAGGGTTTGTCTTACTGGCAGCAGCCTTTCTAACTCTGGATCATGAAGGGTATCTGGTAGGCGCTGTGGTAGACCTAAGTCACCATCATAGAAAGGGGAACAGGAGAAAAAAGAGCAAAGGAGAGGTGAACTGAGGTATGGGTGGGCATCTCAACAGAGTGGGTGACAGAGTGTGCCCATAGCTTTTCTCACAGGCACCTGCTGCTCTTCCCCAGGCCTAGCAGCTAAGCTTGGCCTTGTGTGGCTTTGGGAGTGGAAAGAACCATCGTTGGAGAGAATAGGGTTCTGTTTATCTTGGTGCTGTCTAGGACGGTCCTGTTCTCCAGAGGAGGACTAAGACCTTTGCTCCTTTTCACACTAGGATGAGATTGTGGACTTCCTGACTGGGGTGCTCACTCGTGCTGAGGGTCATGTGGGCTCTGAGCCTCGGGATCAGGATGCTGAGAAGAAGAAGAAACCCCGGGACTTGGCCCGAAGAGACCTGGCCTTTGAAATTCCTGAGCGAGGCAGTCGTCCTGCTTCCCCAGCTGCCCGGCTCCCCACATCCCCCTCAGGCTCAGAGGTAGTGTGCGCAGGGAGAGGCAGGTGCCTTTACTGAGGTCTGAAGATGCATAGTTGGTCTTCCTTTGTGGGTTGTCTGGGAATCCCTGTAAGGGCAGATGCAGGAAGCCATGCCGAATGACGGTTGGATGCAATCTCTTTGGACCTTCTCTACCCAGGATCTCTCCAGTGTGTCCAGCAGCCCCACCTCTAGCCCTAAGACCAAAGTGACCACAGTGGCCTCTGCCCAGAAATCCAGTCAGATTGGGACCTCCCAGCTGCTGAAAAGACATGTGCAGAGGACAGAAGCTGTGCTGACCCACAGACAAGCCCAAGGTACAGATGGTCTCCTGACCCAGCAGCCCCACAGGGGCTCTGTCTCCTGTAGCTAGTGTCGTGTGGGGTTGGGAAGCATTAGCTCTGCAGCTCTTTCGGGGCAGTGGGAGGGGCTCTCGTATTGCTTCTAGGCAAGCTCAGGCTTGAAACGGTCCCAAGGCTGCGTGATAGTAGGCATGCTGCCATTAGTCACAGCCTCCTGTTCTGTGCTGGAGCTGTTGAGCTTACAGGCCGACTGCAGTAGCCTGACCTTTTTTCTACTTGGAAAAGCTGTGTATTTTGCCCACCATTCCTGGAGTCACAGGGCTTTCCAGATGATAAGCACAGGGTGACTGATTTTACTCCTCAGACTAGACTAGCTCACCTTGCCCTTTTGATTTGGTCTTGAAGCGCTGAAGAGTTCCATGGTACAACAATTACAGATTTGGTCGGTGTTCTGTGGTTAAGCTTCAGATTAGGCTGGGAAACATGTCAATTGTTGAAATCAGGGTGTGGAGGGATCCCAGGGCTATGTGAGTAAGGAGAAGTAAGTAGAAAAGGAAAAATTCAGTGAGTAAAGAAAGAAGCATCCATGGCTCTGTCCCTAATGTCTGTCTGTCCCACTCCCCTCCATCCCAACATGGTCCTCTGCTCTCCACCCTTTTTACTTTTAATGAGGCCAAAGGCTCCATTACTTAACCTAAGACTTCTTATGGAAAGCCACTAATAAGTGTGAGTGTGTAGGTAGAGGCAACTAAAGAAGCTGGTACCTGGGGTCTGTGTGGATGCTCTGTAAGTGGTGCCTGGGACTGTTGGGATTCCTGTAGAATTCGGTGAAGGCAGAGCCAGCAGGTTACTGTATCTCTGGTAGCATGATTAGTGGAGAAATAAAAGGTGGTGTGGAAGGTTGAATGGAGAGCTGGATTTAAGATGGAACCCACGAGTGTCAGCGGGGACAACAGCCTCCATACGGCCGTGGCTTAGTCAGATGGTGGGTGGGTGGGGAACAGTAGTTAACAGAGCCCTCGCTGCCTGCTGACCCTCTCTTTGGCGTTGACTTGCCCTAGCTTGTTGAGGCTTGGCAACAGCCCCGTGTGGCAATTACACAGCAAAGTCAGGTTCCAGATCCGTGAGGTTCCCTTAGAAAGAATGGTTGACGGATTTCATCTTTTCCTTGTTCCCGCTCTATTCCTCCATTCTCTGGCTGGCTGTGATTCTATAATTCTTTCTGATTCATTCCAGCACAGTTTGCTGCTTTTCTGAAACAAAACATGCTGGTGAGGAAAGCTTTTCCTCCTGGCACCTCCTCCTGTCTCTTTGGTGAGTATTGCTTTCACCTGCTCGCCTAGGCTTGCCGCTCTCCGCCGTCTCTCAGTGTTCCCTGCACTCCACTGTTTTTCTCTTCCCCCCTCTCTCTGTCTCCCTGCTCTGTGTACCAGCTCCCTTGCTTCCTTGCTTATGTTCTCCTTGTTGGGTCTCATGGTGGCATTTCTTGCTTTCTTACATTTTCTGCCATGCTTCTTGGCTTGGAGTCTCCCTTATATGCCTGTATGCCCGTGGCCCGCTGCCTTCACGTGAGCCTGCATTTCCTTGTCTGTTTACTCCCTGCCTGTTGTTTCCATCCTGATTGCCGCAAGTTAGAGCACTGCTCTGTCTCAGTTGGGCTGGTACATTCATCCCTAAGCAGCCCTTGAATCCCTCACTGTAGCCCCATGCCAGCAACCCCCATGTCATTGGCCTGCTCTCTTGCTCACTACCCTAGCCTGTTTGCCTGTGCTAAGAAGGACAAAAGAGACTTCTGAGGTTACAGAGTAGGAAACTGAGAAAGTCTAAACTTAGCAAGTCTAGGGAGGCAAGGGAGGCTTGCCTTTATGCACAGTGATCTATTTGAGTTAATGGAAGTCCATATCCCTAGACCTGGTTGTGACATGGGCCACTTCTGCCTTATCCGGGCAGCAGTTGAAATGCCACCTCACCCAGGAGTTCCTGAGAACCAGCAAGTCATGGTGACAGTCTGTCTGCCTTACCTCCATTTGACAAGCAGAGCCCCATGAAAATGCCCTTATACAAAGGATTAGGTGAACTGCCTATGGATGTTCCTCATAGACTGTTTACTGTCCCCAACTATGGGACAGCTTTGGAGAAGGTGTATAACAGGGAAATAACCAAATTCTTTGAGTCTGAAAAGTGTTGAGAGAACTGCCTAGTTAGTTCTCTGTGGTGTTGGTTTTGCTAGACGATGTCAGCATGCCTTTTATCCTTTGGTTCCCAACAGCTCAGGGCAGCTGAAGTGGGCTGAGTTATCTCTGAGATGCTCCCGGCCAGGTCCCCAATGGGTGGGACAATCTGTACCTGTGTCACTTCTCCTGTGCAACTTCCACATGACTTTTCTGGCTGGCTTGGCTTGTGGTATTTATAAGTTATGGAAGATCTTACCTCAGCTCTGTTCCTTAGTTCCCATTTCTTCAGAACCAGTGGAGGACGTAGAGAAAGAAGAGCTTCGGGTCCAGCTGAAGAGGCACCATCCTTCCAGTCCTCTTCCTGGCGCAAAGCCCTCCAAGCGACCAAAGATCAAAGTGTCCCTGATCTCCCAAGGGGACACAGTTGGAGGGTCTTGTACTCTTTCCCAAGGTGGGACACCTGAAGGTGAGTCTTTTGTGCTGAGTTTGGTAAAAGCTGACCAGCATTCCCAGCCTCTGTCAGTCAGTGGACACCTGGGACAGAGATGGTCTGAGGTCACATATGGTGGGAAGTGGTAGTCACCTATCTCAAGAAGGGAGACAATATAAGAATACTTGTGGGGCCATTTAGAACATTACACACTTCATTCATTTGGGGTTTTAATTAAGGCAATAAGATACTCTAGAAAGCTTAAAAAATGGAAGGAAGGAAGAACCCCAGCTCCCCTGTAAAATAGCATAGCTGTTCTTTTTCACCTTCTATCTTAAGTCAGCCTGGGTTTAGGGGCAAGTTAGGACTGACCTTTGGTCTTGGTCGTTTGCAGCTGCTGGAGGGAAGCCCATCACCATGACCCTGGGAGCTTCAGGAGGGGCCAAGGAGCTCACCGGACTTCTCTCTACAGCTAAGTGAGTCTGCTTTGGTCTCCTAGGCCCTCCTCTTCACGCAACTTCTGCTTCATTTGGTGTTCAGGGAAGTTGAGAGATTCTGGAGTCAGTCGTAGGCGTGTGACTTTCTCTGATTGGGAGCTTTCGTTTCTGTCAGTTTTGAGTTCCTTTTTCTTTCTGAGATTGCAGAGCATCCGCTGACTTTACTTAGGACTTGAGTTCTTTAATTTTGGTCTGGCTTTTAGAAGGATAGAGGTAGGGCTTAGAAGCTGAAACAGAAACAGAAGATTCTTCCTTGCTGGACTTCACTCGGAATACTCTCTTGTGACTGTGGGCTGCTGCTCTTTGGATGACAGGGCTCCTTCCTTTATTTCCAGGTCAAGTTCTTCTGAAGGTGGAGTTACAGCCAGCACAGCCCCACCTGTGGCTTCCAGCAACGCCACCCCTACTGCCATCCACACGCTGCAGAGCCGCTTGGTGGCCACTTCTCCAGGCGGCTCCCTTCCAGGTAGCTTGGAGCCCATCACACTCTCCACTGGAGCTCAGATCCGCTGCTGGAGGGTGGTGGTCTTAGTCCAGGAGTTCTGAAACTGGAGCGAGGAATAGCTCTGCTCTGCTAGCGGCAGCAGAAGCTAATAGAAGCTGGAATTAGCTTGTCTTTACTGTCTGTAGGGGCGGTGTCCTTTACTGTGAGGATGGTCAATGCCTGTGTTGTTTCTTTTTCATACCTCCAACCAGATAAAGCTGGAGGTGGTGCTGAACTGGACATCAGCAAAGTGAGATGTGTTTTGCCTCTTTGTTACCTACTTTTTCTGAGCCCAGCCTGCCTGGAAGGGCTGATTGCCTGATACAGTGGGTTAGGACATTGCTGAATTACCTCTCCTTTTAAGATTTTTATTTGAGGTTGTTGGACTATGTGTAATGTGGTCAGGTATCTGAATCTACTTGGTTTAATCTTTATTTTTCTGTAGAAGTAATTGAATTTGTGTTTCTGAAAAGTGGGATTCAAGATCTCTGTTTTTCTGTACAAAGTGCAGGACTGCTGGCTTAGAACAGGTTGGGATGTGCAGACCAAATCCAAGGCAGAGCCTGGCATAGCACTTGATCTTGTGTAGTAACTACGGTGTGTGCTGGGAAGGCTTTCCTGGTATCTTTCTGAGGGCAGGGGAGTGCTTAAGGACAAGTGTAGGTTGTTGTAGGATGAAAGTATTGGTGACTGCTTGTGGGTAATACGTGGGCTGACGTCCGCTGTATCTGTCATGTCCTCTCCTAGGGGCTACTTCAGCCAGCAGCCTCCTCCAAGGCCTCAGCTTCAGCTTGCAGGATATTAGCAGCAAGACCTCTGGCCTCCCAGGAAGTCCCTCCCCAGGGCCAGCCCCACAGGTATATATATCATCTGCTGTACTGGGCAGTGTGGGAGTAGAACTTCTTAGGGAAGGGAGGTTATGTCTGGGATGAGTGGGTTAAGGAAAAAAAGCCTTCTAAATACACAGTCAAGAAACTACCAGACATTATAATCTATGACTTACTCTATGGACTTAGATGAGTTTCTTGGCATCTCTGTCTTGTGTCTTCATCTATAAAATAAGGTAATAATATTAGCTCTCTGATACACTTGTGATGATTAAAGATAATATAGAGATGAATAAAGATGATAAAGATCCTGGAAGAGTGCCCTAACATGTGCTGAATGTCTCTCCAGGCCCCAGGGTTGTTGTTGGGTGGTAATTCTTTTTAATCATCTGGTTGTGTGTCCTATAGGCTGCCAGTGTGAAGTTGCCAACCCCCATGCAGAGTCTGGGTGCCATGACCACAGGCACGAGCACCATTGTCCGTACCATTCCTGTGGCCACCACTCTCTCCTCCTTGGGTGCCACTCCTGGTGGGAAGCCCACTGCCATCCACCAGCTGCTGACCAATGGGGGCCTTGCTAAGTTGGCAAGCAGCCTACCTGGCTTGGCTCAAATTTCTAACCAAGCATCAGGTAAGTGTGAAAATGATGCGGACTTCCAGATCTGGGTATTTCCAGATATTCACTTAGGCAAAGTGTTCTTTCCTTGAGAACACAGGCTGGGGCCTTTCAAATTTACTGTGACAGCGTGGACCTACCTACCCAGGAAGGAAGCCAAGATGTTGTTTTGGGAAGAAACTGTTAACCTGAAAGTAGAGGCTAGAAATCAGTCCCCTGTCTCCTATCTCTGTGTCTGTCTGCCTCTCACTTAGGCTTAAAGGTTCCCACCACCATTACTCTGACACTCCGTGGCCAGCCAAGCAGAATCACCACCCTCAGCCCTATGGGTTCAGGAGCAGCACCGTCCGACGAGCCCAGCTCCCAGATGCTGCCATCTAGTTCACAGGTGAGTCAGCCTGGGCATACCCAGGAAGTGAGCTCTAGCCCTAGGTAACTGTGGGGCTGCCCAGAGGGTTGACCATAGCTGCCATTGCACTGAACTTGTTGGCAGGCCAGATTCAGATTTGGACCCTGAGGTTTCTAGCCTGTTCGCTCCTTCTGTAGGGATTGGGGACCAAACAGGTTATCAGACATATTGGCAAAAGCCCTTACCCACTGAATCGTCTCTATGGCCTATGGAGTTTTTTTGTGTTTTGTTTTTGGTTGTTTTCAGGCAGGGTTTCTCTCTGTAGCTGCCTGTGGAACTTGCTCTGTAGACCAGGCTGGCCTCGAACTCAAAGATATGCCTACCTCTGCATCCCAAGCGCTGGGATTAAAGGCATGCATCACCATTGCCTGGTTTTTGGCCTAGTACTGCCCAGCTATTGGCCTAGTATTTTTATCTCTCTTTTTTTTTTCAATTACAAAAATAATTATGCTTACTAAATTATTGGAACATTACAGGAACAGTATAATTTAGGAATGTTTATAGCTCTCAGTGCTATTCTCATAGATTCTGTAATAGCTTGACAGGGTGAAGAGAACTTAGAGTAGGAACTCAAGACCAAACCTGGTGACAGGAACTGAAGCACAGACCAGAGAGGAACACTATTTAACGGCTTGTTTTGTACGGCTTGCTCACCTTGCTCTCGCATACACCCCAGGACTACCTGCCCAGGAGTGGCAGTGCCTATGGTGAGCTGTGCCCGCCCACATCCATCGTTAGTCAGAAGATGTCCTGCAGGTTACATACATGCAGTGTGACGATGGAAGCACTTTCCTAGTTAAGGTTCCTCTTTCCAGATAACTATAGCTATGTCAAGTTGGGGAAAAACAACAACAAAAAACCCGTAGGTCATAGGTGGGGATTAGAGAACAACTTTTTGAAGTCAGATCTCAGTCATCTCTATGTGAGTTTTGACATACAGTGGTTTTATATTAATCCTTTGTCTGTTACACAGTTTCTTATGCTTTATCCCGGTCAGTAGATTGCCTTTATTTTATTATTCTTATTTTTTGTATATGAGTTTTGTCTGCATATGTATGTGTGCATTCCTGGGACCCTCAGAGGCCTAAAGAGAGCTAAAGAGAGCTCCACATCCTCTGGAATTGAAGTTAAGAACAATTGTAAGCTACCTTGTTGGTGCCAGGAACCAAATTCTGACCCTTTGCAAGAACAAGTGCTTTTAAATACTGAGCCATCTCATCAGCCTTTACATATTATCTTTTTTGAGAGAAGGTCAGGCCTAGGCTTGTCCTCAATTTAATGTGTAGCTAAGGATTGCCTTGAACTCCTGGTCCTCGTTTCTCCTCCTCCTGAGTTCTCCAGTTACAGGAGCATGTGTGTCACTTCCCCCGGTTCCGGGTTGTTCTTGATAATGTTTAGGATTTAACCCAGCGTCCCATGCATGCTAGGCAAACACTGCCTGCCAGAACTCTAGTTCAAGCCATCTTATCTTTCTATTCAATATTTGACTTAACTTATATTTCTGGATCTTGTATGGTGGATGTGTGTGTGTGTGTGTGTCTGTCTGTCTGTCTGTCTCTGTCTGTGGTTTGTGACTCTGTGTGTGTGTGTGTGTGTCTGTCTGTCTCTGTCTGTGGTTTGTGACTCTGTGTGTGTGTCTGTCTGTCTGTCTCTGTCTGTGGTTTGTGTGATGGGGCCAGAGATTAGCATTGGGGTTATCTTGCCCATTCACTTCTCTACTGTAGTTTTTGAGACAGGATGTCTCAGTGAATCTAGAGCTTGTATTTATGCTAAGATTGGGCAGACCTCAAGCATCCAGGTGTACAGGTGTTCACCGTGAGTGTTTTATGAACAGAATCTGAAGTCAGGCCCTCGTGCTTATTCAGTGCTTAACCTACCACACCAGCTTTCCAATCCCTTTTGACTTATTTTTTAAGACAGGGTCTTGATGAATTGCTCAGGTTTGCCTTAAGGCTGTGATCATTCTTCTTCAGCCTCCCAAATAGCTAGGATTACATGCGTACAACTAACAATTTTTCTTTTGAGATAGGGTCTCATTGTATAACTCTGACTGGCCTGGAGTTTGGTAATATAAAGCAGGCTGGCCTCAAACTGACTGAGATCACCCACATCTGCTAGAATATGCCCGGACATTTTTGTTTGTTGACAAGTTTCCCTTTAGAAGGGCAGCATAGACTCTCTTCATTCTGTCTTTGAGGGCAGCATTTCACTATGTAGGAGATTCTCAGGCCTCAGCCTTGCAGGTCCTGGAACCACAGGCGTGCTTACCAGCTCTAGTTTATTTACCTTTTCACTGGCCTTTTGTTGTCTGACAGTTCAGATGCCATGCCCTCTGAGAATCATCTGCGTGAGATGATTGAACATAAACAGTTCTTGTTTAGTGAAAATGATTCATTAAATGGCCTTCCTAATATTCAGCTGTCTGAATTCCAAATTCTGTGTGGGATTTTATTGTTGCTTTTTCCCAGCACGTCCTGTTGGATTCTTTTTATTTGTTTGGGTTTATTTATTTGAATGGGTCTTATTGTGTAACCCAGGGTGGCCTTACACTTTTGATCCTTTTGTCTTAACCTTTCAAATGCTAGGACTTCGTGCACCAACCATCTCATGTTATTTTCCATCAGTTTTGTCCTGTTTTGTCCGAGATGGGGTTGTCCTGTGTTGTTCAGATTGGCCTCATATGTGCAGAATCTCTCCCAGGTGCCAGTATGATTCCAGAGTCATAGATGCATGCTGCCGTCTCCTCTTCTTGTTCTTGTCTGCACCCCTCATTACTTTTATTGTGTGTACAAAGGACACAAGACCCTGTCACAGGAGAACAGACTGGAAACAGAAGAGCCTGCTGGCTAAGGGATACCTTTCCATTTGCTTCTGCTGCACTTATGAGAATTAGACTGTAGGCTTTTCTTTGTTTTTTGCTTTCACCTGTGTGTGTGTGTGTGTGTGTGTGTGTGTGTGTGTGTGTGTGTGTGTGTGTGTGTTTAGTGTTGTTGTTGGCAAGTTTTGTAAAAGATCATTTTGGTCCTTGTGGAATACAGGTCTTGTGGAAGAGTTTTGTGTTTTTGTTGCATACTGCAGCAGACAGTACAGAAGTTGTTCTCTCTGTTCCTTCATGCTTTGATGGACCTAAACATCAGGGCCTGTTCTGAGGCTGTCTTTCCCTTTGCTGGTGCCACATTGATGTGCAACTGGAATGCAGACTGCTGTCTTTTCTCTAAAGAAGATACCCACCTCAGCTTGCTGTGCAGGTTGAGGTTGTTGGGGACCCTTGTTTTCCATGCTGAATTGAAGCACAGGATGAAAGCTGGGTTTTATTCATTGACTTTAACCCAGATTAGTTTTCATGGGAATAAAATGGGTGCATCATTGCTAGGCAGGGTCCATTGTAGTTCTTCTCCAACAGGAAAAGGACAGTTAGGACAGTGAGGGTTATCACGGCCGAGTTTTCAGTTTTACCTCTGTTCACATTGTCAAACAGTGTGATTTTAAAGAAAGAACTCTGCTTCAGGTTAGGCTTGGTTTTCAGCTAGTAGCTGTGTGATCCTGTGCAGATCACTTGACTTCTTGAGACTTGGGCCTTATCACCTAGCTTGGTGTAGAAACTGCCTTAAGTAGGTCAGGTGTCTATTGCTGTGATTAAACACCAGATCACAATGCATCATGAAGCAGAGTCTGAGCAGAAGCCTCAGGGGGTGCTACATGCTAGCTTGCTCTCATTCCTTGCTCAGCCAGGACCACCAACCCAGGGGTAGCATTGTACACAGTGAGCTTGACTCTCCCACAGTCAAGAAGATACACTAGACCAGTCTAGGAGCAGGGAGGGCATTTCCTCAATTGAGATTCTCTCAAAATTAGTCTTATCTTGTGTTAAGTTGACATAAAACTAGCCAGCTAAGCTAGGGACCTTAAAAACACAATGTTTAAAAGATAAAAAACAAACTTCCCACCTTTGATATTTGTGAGGCTGTTGGAAATGTGAACACTCAGTGGATACTTGCTGACATTAAGACATTGTTTGCCTTCTTGGTGAGACATGCCCTCAAGTATGTAGTTCAGACTGGTCCTATTTTAGCACTCTGCAACTTCCTAAATACTGGGGTTACATACACTTGTCCTTGTGCCTAGCATGTGTTAAACTCTTTATATGCAACAATGATGTTTTACCTAATTTTTATTTTGTTTGAGAAAGGCTCTTACTGTATATAGCCCTGACTGGCCTAGAACTTACTTTGTCAAACTTTGACCCTTTTTCACCCTTCTTCTGCCACAGCGCCTGCCTCCAGCACCCTGAGTATGCCAGCAAAATGTCCTTGGTGATAGCAGCCTCAAGGTGAACCGTGTGGTCCTGCTGAGCCCGCTGAGTGTCTGAAGACGTCCTTAAGACAGCCATTTTCATCTCTACCAGCTGTCTTTGGGGTTGGGACTCTGGTTCTTGAGGAAACATTAGGCCAGGTATATAGGGCCAGCAGGTTGGGTCCTGGGATCCCCAGAAGGTGTGACCATGTGTGGATTGTTGGCATTTCTACTTCAACACAGTTGTAATTTGACCCCAGTGTCAGTATAGAACAGCTCACTGTAGTTTCATGATGAAGGCAGGGATAAGTGTGCTGTCAAGCTGCCAGCCCTTAACTGCTCTAAGATGTGGGGAATGGTGGTTACCATGTGATGACTGGCCCCTTCCTCTTCCTCACAGTGTTTTGTGCAATTGCCTGTACAAGAGAGCCTGTAGGTCCAAAAAGACTTACGGTGACGGGTGGAGCAGCAGAGGAAGCAGTTGGCAAGGCACGCCCAAGGACCCTGTTCTGCTGGCAGCTTGGGCTTGGGGCTCTGCGTGACACTTGAAGTCCTAAAAATAGCTAGAGAAATGGGATTTACCAAGTCAGAGTCTGAGAGTCCTGCCTGGCGATGAAGCAGTTGACCAGCTGCTGAGCTATCTCTGCTGTTCTAGGAAGCTTGGGGCAGTAGGACAGGGAAGACTATGCTTCAGAGTTTGTTTCCTTTCTTAGAACTCTGTCTTTCTGCTTAGAAGTAGGAAGGTTGTTGACTACTTTGTGAGGCTCTGGGCCAGCCTGAGTCTTGCAGACTGTGGTCCTGGTGATGTGGACACTGAAGATGGAGCGGAGCCTCTCATTTTCTGTGACACTCTGCAGATGGATCTTGGAGTTTGGCTCTGAGCTTGTGTTCTCCAGAGCAGACTCCTTTCCTTTTCATACTTAGAAAGTTTCTGTCAAGATGAGAAATAAAGCAACTCAAGTGTGATTTTGTTCGCACCAAAGCCTGCTCAGCTGTAATCGGAGTGGACACATAGTGTTGAGCCTCGGGCAAGTCAGGTCAGAGACATGTGAGAGGAGTAGAGAGGTCTCCAGCTCCACGCCTTACCTTGGCTGTGGAGCTGCACTCACAGCCGTTCAGAGTGGAGCTGTATTCTGAAATTCAGAAGGCATTCAGAGAATTTGCAAAGGTATGAAATCTGGATGAGGCGCCTGGTGCTAGGGCCTTGATAGCTTCATAGGTCAGAGCACATGACCACCAAAAGAGGATAAGACGGGGGCTCTGTGAAACTTGTAGGGATCATTTAAGTTGGCAGAGGACCCTGAACAACCCTTTGACTTAGGAGAAGAGCTTGAGCAACACTGGAGGGGCTGCTCCTGAAAGATGCTGCCCTGTGTTCTGGAACCAAAGAAAACGTGTGTCCTGCTTTGGTGGTTAATCTGTGTGCATCCCATGGGTGACTTCTGAGGCATGGCTTATATACCTTGAAGAACTGCATAACTGAGGAGGGGAGCTGCAGCTCACTGATTGTCACCTTTGAGGGACTGACGAGCAAGGAAGTGGCTGGAGTCTGTAGACCATGTTCCTCAGGTCCGGTCTCAAACCACACCGATTGGAACGTGGAGAGACACTTCACCCACCCACCTCGTGGCAGACTTGAGGGTGTAGCCTCAGAAGGTAGTACTCTTGTGAGTATGTGGAAGGGCCAGGAAGGCTTTACATTCTCTCTCAGGCCACAGAGGGCTTGTAAATGCCCAGTGGAAGATGTCACTGAGGAGCAAAGACAACAACCTTTGGTTGTATCACTGATAATTTGAGTTGGATGAATTCATAGAAGTGAGTCAGAGCAATGGTTCTGATCTTATGTTAGCACAAAGAATAAAACACAAGACATTGAACCTTGTGTTGCTTCAGTTGTTTTCATTTGGTTTTGCATGCTTTGGGAATTGCCTGTGCCGTGGATACAGACTTTAGATGGACTGATGGTGCCTGAGTCACCCCACTGCTGTGAGGCCTAGGCACTGTATGCAGGCCAAGATTCACTGTGCAACTGAACCTGCCTGTAACTCCCAGTTCTTCTGCTTCTGCCTCCTGAGCATTTACTTCCACACCCATCTTTTACTCCCTTTATAGATGAGGAAGGGGTTCCGGCTGATGTCTGTTCTGGGTTCTGAGATGGAAGACCAGAAATGGAGACTAGCCTAGGAAGTGAGGAGAATGGTCCTTTTCAGTTTTCCCATCAGGCTGAGAGTGACTGTTGATTGAATAGAGTTCCCACTGGCCCATTGGGACTGGGATCTCGCAGTGCTGCTCGTCCTAACACGTTTGTGGATTTGCCCTTTGACTCTGAGATAAGGACTTAGAGGTTCATAAGTGTGGATTCTAACCGTGGTTTCTTGTGTCTCTGTAGCAAGAGGCACCTCCCCACCCCCTTCAATCCTTAGGCCCTTTTGGTCTTCCATCTCAGAACCCAGGACAGACATGAGCCCACAGCTTTCATCACTTATAAGGGGAGAGATGGCTGAGTGTGCCAGTAAATACCTGTAACCCAGCATTCCGGAGTAGAAGCAGCGGTCAGCTTAGCTACACAGTCTGACGCCTGCCTTGGTTGGGTCTCTGGTGGAGACCATAGCTCTCGTCTTGAGGAGAGCCAGCTGTTTTCCTTCACTTTTACTCCCTGGGGTCCCTGAATCCACTGCTGAGTCAGATGAAAGTTGAGGCTCTGATACAGTTAAGATGGAACAAGTCTTGGTTCCCTTTCATCTCTCTAAGCATGTGTTTTGGGACTGGTAGTTGAAAGAGGCAGAAACTCGTTGACTCCTTGAGTGGGAGTCATCACCTCCCAGCTCCTGGTTTTAAGAAGGTTCTTGCTCAGCCCAGGCTGGCATGGAACTCACTCATACAGCTTCCTGCCTTGTGAATGCACTTAACTTCTGAGCGGTCCCTCCAGCCCCTCAGAATTAGATCTTTCCCCCTGTTGTCATAGGACTGTCCAGTACAGATTACTTGATGGATCTCCATCTCTCAAAGTCGAAAGACACAGCTCCATTGACCTGAGTGTATTTAGGGGCTGGCTCTTACCCTGCCTGGCCGCCTAATTTAATGAGTCATGCAGTTCCTACTGAGCCGTTCACTGTGGTAGTGTAGGACTTGTGTGCTCTCACCAGCTTTCCCCCATGGCTTTCATTTCACCTAACTAGTACACCAAAATGAGAAAATTGAGGGCTGGAGAGATGAGTCAGGGTAAAAATGCTAGTTCATTAGCCTGATGACCCAAGTTTGCTTCCCCAGAGCCCACATAAAAAGCTGGATTGGTTACGTGATTTGTAACCTCAACACTCCAACAGGAAGGTAGAAGGCGGGAACAAGGAGTGTCTGTAAGCTTGTGGGGTAGGCTAGCCTGAGTTTACAGCGCAGCCACAGAGACAAGAGACCCTGCCTCAACGAGGCAAGAACTGGCTCCCATAGCTGTCCTCTGACCTCCACTGCACAGTGACATAGAGTGCACACACAGGCTTTTTTTTTTTTTAAGGAGTGCATGTTGGTTCATTATGTGTGTGGTTCTATGACTGTTTTCTTGCAAACACAGTCAAGACATAACTGTTCTCTCTGCGCAGAGTTCTTGTCCCACCCCTTGATAATCACTGCCCATCTTAGCCCATGGCAAGATGTATTATTCTATTTAGAGAGCCAATCGCTCTCTAAATAGAATAATACATAAATAGAACTGTACAGTACATGACCTTTGAGATTGTCTCCCCCCCCCCCCAGTGTTATTCCTTTGATGTCTGTCCAAGTCTTGTGACGGTTTAATATAGCTCATCCTTTCTGTTGCTGGGGTGTGTCCACAGTGCAGGTACACACAGCTTAAGCGTCAGCCTGTTGACAGACCCTCTTTCTCTCAGTTCGTGACCAGAGCATGTATGCATTTTATGATTGATCATTGACATCTTCAAGATTAACTGGATGCTGCAGCAGCTGTCCTCTCGGAGTCAGCTGTGGTGCCGTCACAGAATTCATGTCCAGATGAGATGCTCATTTGTCCCAGTGCCCTGCTTCTGTAGTTTTATAAGAAACTGTCCTAGCTGTTTTCTAGGGTAGCGGTGGCATATGACACTCCCAGATACTGGCCATCCAGTCTCCGCACAGCCACGTGATGTCTCCTCTCAGTCTAACCGCGTGCGGACGACGGCTCATTCTGTCTTCCATATTTATTAAGAGTTGCTTATGGTCTAGGATGTGGTCCACTTTGCCCTATGTTCTATGGACGCTAAAGGGATGCTTCTTCTGATGCTGTTAGGTTCTATAGAGGTCAGTAAGATTCTGTTCAGTCATATTCTTGAGTACCTAGTGGTAGTCAGCCATATTGTTCTCTCAGGGTGGTGTTGGAAACACTAGCTACAATCTCTTCAGCTCTGTAAGTTTTACAAACAGGCTTTATATTTCGGTGATTTGGTACAAACACACTTGGGATTATTTTTTCCCCTGGGTTGACCTATTTATCATTATGTAAGGTTCCTGTGTGTTGCTGTTAGTTTTTGTCCCTAAGTCTGTCATAGTTTCTCTTTCTCTGGCTTGTGTCTCTCTCAGGCCCCACACCCTTTTCTTGAGACAGAGCCCAGGCCCTGCACACACTGAGATGCACTCAGCCCCTCTCTGTTTTAAGTTTACCGACATGATTCTATGAGAGGTGAATGTCTAGTGGACCGACTGCGTTCAGCATGTGATTTTCCCACTGATGATCTCTGAATGGGCGGCTGCAGACTATTCCCATATAATTAAAGACATGTCAGGACTTTCGTCTGCCCTCTAGTTCCTGTTTTCTGTTGTTTGTTTTCTTTTCTCCTGCTGTTGAACATTTTTTTTAAGAATGTAGTTTTGATTGGCCTATAGTGTCTTTGATTGTATCTCCTTAGACTGCCTTTTTGATGGGTGCTCTGAGGTGTTACATCATATGACCTGCCTTGCTTTATGTTGCTGGAAGTCCAGCCAAGGCTTTCCACCACAGCTCCGTGCCATACCACACTCTACGCAGACTCCGCACTGGGCCTCTCCTCCCACTTCCAGTACGGATGTCTGAACTTTCAGAGCCTCGCCAGGCAGAACTTGGAGTTTTTATTCAGAGATAATTTGGAACAAAAAAGTGTCATGGTTATCCATTTTTCACCCTCTCCCTTGCTCTTTCCTGCTGAGGCTCTGGGACTCCGTTCATTGTTTCTCTTCTGTTCAGAGAGCTTCATTTAGCTGTGCCTCTAAAGGTCAACCAGCAACAAGTTCGTCAACATCCTTTGTCTGGGAGTGAAAATTCTGGAAATACATTGTGCCTGGAAGAAGTGCCAGAAGCAGAATACATGTAGCCATAGTGATAATCCGTATCTAGTTGGTGTCAAACAGCCATACATACAGCCCAAACTCTACTTTTGGAAGGCTGACACAAGTGACTCCATTTTTTGGGTTAGGTTTTGAGATAGGTCTCTCTGTGTTGTCCTCTGGCTTTGTGTGCCGTCATGACTATTACGAATCCATTTTGATTTTGACAGTTTCTCCTCTTTTTGTGTCATCTCAATGACAAGAGGTTAGCTAACCTGTTGTTCATGCTGAGAATTTTGCTTCTTCAGCTCCTGATACACTTTTTGGGTAGTTTTGAATGAAACATCTGAAACCCTAATTCTGGTTTAGACATTGTGTCTCCTCAGTCTTTGTCTGTTTCTGCCCTGAAGGTAAAAGGAGAGCTCTGACTGCCCAGGCAGGGTGGGTGGAAGTCTAATACTGATGCCTGGCTTTCGTGGACCCTCAGGTGGGGTGGAGACTCCTCTTTACTCCTGGTGCAGGAGAAATTTTGGCTCCCCACAAGAACTGCAGATGCCAGCCTGCCTGGAATAGGAACATTGTCTTGGTTATTCTCACACTGTCCCTTTAGCACCATGAGGAGCCGTGTGGCCTTATCACCTCTGGGCTCAGGCGGATCCCCTTCATCCTCTGCCTTCACTGACATCCCTGCACCTGGAACAGGTCTGTGATGCTGTAGCCAGTTCTCAGGTATACGCCAGGCTGACCACAGTGCGGGTGACAGCCAGAGCCTTGTTTATGTCTGTAGTTTTCATTGGAAGCTTTGGTTTTCATTGCCCTTAACAATAACTAGACAGGAAGGAGACAGTCATCTCAGGAAAAGGCAGCACATGGACAACAAAATTCTCTGAAATGACCAAGAACAGATGAAAAATGAATATATCTAAGGAGTTAAGATTAAATATTTTATAAAAGATATGTATAGGAGCACATACCCATACTTCCAGTACTCAGGCAGGAGCATCACGTGCTCAAAGCCATAGTAAGACCCTGTCACAACATTTACAAAAGGGCTGAGGGTGTATCTCAATGTTGTAGAGCCTGTGTGGCCTACACAAAGCTTTAAATTCAATCCCCAAGAACCCCTCCCTCCAAAAGAAGTTACAACCAAACAATCAGCTTTAAAACTAAAAAATTGTAGCCAGTAATACTGTACTGCCTTTGTTTAACAGGCAGAGCATTGCCACATCTCTGGTAAGTGGAGTTACACCAGAAGCCACCGGCGCTACCGATGGCTCTTTGTATCTTCACCTGCAATGCATAGTTGCTGAACAGTTGATGTCATAGCACTGCACTCAGAAGTGTCTCTTCTCATGGCCACAGTAGGACTCCCCGCAACACACGCACATGCACACATGATGAACATAAGCAGTAAAGGCTGCAGATGGACCTCAGTTAGTAGTGCTTGCCTAGCATGCATGAGCTCCAGCGCCAAATAAAGCTTGTCATCGGCACCCTGGAGCTGGAGGCACAAGGACCAGAAGTTCAAGCTCACCCTTGGCTACATAGTGAGTTTAATAAGAGATGACTAACATTTTTGTTTTGAATTGCTACATAGTGTTGTATAATACACTATACACATTTATAACACAGATGTGGTCAGAGCAAAGTAGAGGAAGTAGTTATTCTTGGAGCAGGGCTCCATGCTTGCAATATTCTCTGATCTCTTAACAGTATTTCCTCAAAGATTGTGGACATGTTTTTAAGTCCCTGGGGCAATCTGCTCTGTAACGTTGAAGAATAATATGTTTATTCGATTCTTTTTGAGGCAGGGTTTCTCTCTATATCCCTGGCTGTATGGAAACTTGCTTTGTAAACCAGGCTAGCCTCAAACAAAGAATCGGCCTGCCTCTGCCTCTGAGTGCTGGGACTAAAGGCATGCGCCACCACGACCCGGCTGGTTGGTTTTACTTGCAAATCTGTCCATCCACGGGCAAAAAGTAATTGTGATTTGCTTGCCAGTAGGATACAAACGAAGGCATTTTGGATTGTGGAGAGTGAAGTATCTACATTCTACCAGCAGAACACTCCCAAGAGTAAGAATTAGGCGCCTGAGTAAGTGTCCTGGGCAGTTCCATTAATAGCTCATAGGTCTTCAAAAAAAAAAAAAAGAATATTCTTAGATCTAGCAGAACAGGACTGTTACAAGCTAACTGGCAGTACTAGTTCAAGATGCACCTTAAACATGTCAGAAGTCTCGGGGCTGGAAGGATGGCTCAGTGGCTAAGTGCATTGGCTGTTCTTGCAGAGAACCTGGGTTCAATTCCTAGCACCCACATGGTGACTCACAACTATAACTCCTGTCCCTGGGGATATGATGTCCTCTTCTGACCTCTTGCAGATACCAGGCATACATGTGATGTACATTCTTACAGGAAAATAGACAAAACACTTGTACACTTAAAATAATAAAGTTCAAAATCTTTCTGAAGTCTCTATTGGATTCAGCTGCTGAGAGTGAGAGTACTGCTTTAAATAGGGAGTTGATGCACATCCTTTCTTTTTTCTATGTTTTTATTTTATTATTACTATGTGCATCTTGATTGTGTAAACATGTGAAGATTGAACACACCCTTTTCCTGGTCTTTGACAATGCAGTTCTATTTGCCAGATAGTACAATCATTTGATAACCCATGATGAGTCCAGTATATACTCTAGTATAACTATTGTTATAATACTTTCTGGCTATTTTTCCTAGCTGTGTTTAGTAGCTATAAGCAGAGGACTTATTTAGAATTCTCCCTACATGGCCTCTTGATAATACAGGCTTTTGTATTTCCCGCTGTCCACCAACGAGGGTCCTCGAGCACCAGGGTCCTCGAACACCGGGCTCCCCTGGTTGTCTCTTACCCTGCACTGATACACGATTACGACAACTTCAGACACCCTTGTTGAAACAAAGAGCATAGTCCTGGACAGCCCCACAATGCTTAAACAATGGAGATGAGCAATGAGGGAGGCCCAGTGTCACTGCCAGAGAGGACTTGGCAGGGCTATCAGTCCGAAGGCCTACAAAGTTGACCACAGCAGTAGCCTGTGACTGAATCCTAGAGTTCCCACAGTTAGAGATGGAAGTTCCAGAAGCTTGCTACAGGAAACAGTACAAAAGAACTCCTGCCTCACCCAGGACGGAAGGCAAAGACGACACCTGAGATTGTCCTCTAGTGCCCGCTTGTCCCATGGCTTGTGTGTGTCTCCACTCCACATGTATATGTGCACATACACACACTGATAACGATAGCCTACAAATCCCAAGTCTCATTTTTCTGCTTTAACATGTAGGAAAACCACGAATCTTGTCCTAAAAGTGAAAGAAAGGATCCCAAAATAAAAGAAATACCTGCTTTGTCTCCACCGTGTATGCAGAGCTAGGCAAGGAATGGGGCATGGCCCGTATTTTTGCAGGAAGAGTCCCCGGTGGGTTCCTGCCCTCTCCCAAAGCTTGGGGGTCAGAGTGGGGACTAAGTCAGTGGTGAAAAAGAGTTGCTCTTGTGGGTCCCCATTATTCTAAGCCTTTTGGGGTCCTGCACATGACAGAGTCCTCTGGGAACTGCCAGAGCAGCAGTTTCACGCTGGTGTTTCTGAGGCACCAGTGGGCACTTGAGCTATAATACTTTGAGTGAATAGAAGGAGCGGTCGGTCTAATCAGGAGTTGGAGGTAAACACAAAGCATGGATTGCCCCTGAGAACTGATAGTCAGGGCGGGGTGGGGTGGGGTGGGGCAGGGATGCAGGTGTAGAATCGGGAAACAGTGGATGCTTTGAGGGCACCTGAGAGGGAAGTCAGAGCTCCTGGAAGAAGAGGCTTCAGGATGAGGGTGGGGGAAGCATGCAAGTAGAAGAGATCTGTTCAGGCAGAAGGAAGGAACCCCATGTGTTTCCAGAACCGAGAGGTGGGTATGACTGCCAGAAGCCTGGGGGTGGGCGGACACCCCGGAGCTCAACCCAGGCCGGAACTGCAGAGCATGGGTGCGGTGGGGAGTCGGGAACCAGAAGCCTGAGGAAGGAAGAAGTTTCCAAGCAGACACTGGAGTTTGAATTTGGGGACGGTGCACAGTTGTGGGCCACGTTTGAGTGCAGTGAGCCGGTCAGAGCTGGATGTGGCATGCATATTTTAACCTTATTCCTTATGGCTACATCCAAGGCCCTAAGCCCCATATCAAATGCATGATGGGAAGCTCCACCTCTCCATCCCACCCATCTCTCCCACCTAGTTACCGCTGAAAGAACCGTTCCCTCTTCTGGTTGCCTCCTTTGCTTCTCCCTCTCATTCCCCCCCATTAATTAATTTGTTTGTTTGTGGGGGCACATACATGCTGTGGCACACATGCATGTCAGAAGACAACTTCCAGTTGTTTCTGTCCTACCACGTGGATCTAGGGGATCAAATTCGTCGAACTTGGAGGCAAGTCTGGAAACCTGCTGAGCCATCTTCTTGAACAGCTTTCCCCTAGAGGTTCCCTCCCTGATTACTACCCAGGCATCCAACTGTAGCTCATGGGCAAGCCATATCCAAGCCAGGCTTTCTTGATTGGACTCCCAGTGCAAGCCAGTACTGCTTCCCTGGTGGGAGGGAAACCACCAGAGCCAGGCCGAGATGTGGCAGTGAGGTCAGGGACTGGCCTCAGACAGCCCATCATCAAGCACCAGACAATGGTATGGATGTGGCAGGTGAACCTCCACTCCCCTTCCTAGGGCCTTGGCAGACATTACTAATCGATTGCATCACTTTCGCAGTGAGTCAATCAAGAGCTGCAGACAACCACAAAAGGCTTGCCGTTCTTGACCCAGACACTATCCAAAAGTCAGAGTTACTGACTCAGAGGGCGAAGTAAAGGGATAACAGTCAGGACACATGCATGGTTCAAAATGGTAAGGTAAAGGACAGGATAAGGCATGGCCAAGCTAGCAAGAGAAGCGGTGAGTCACATTCATCAGAACTTGAGTTTACAGAGGGCTTTCTTTAAATACCCTGACTCTTGAGGTTAAATGACTCACTTCCATACTACAGATGAGACAGAGAAGTCCCAGAGAAAGGGGGTGCACCTGGTGTCACACAGTACTCTGATCCACGTGGCACACACTTTCTCTGAGCCTTAGCACAGGTAGCTCAAGACCCAGAGTCAGCTTCTCCTCTAACAGGTTGCCCAGAGCTGAAACCCACGAGAAGGTGGGAGGCAGAGCCCACTGTGGCCTGCTGCTAGTGATCTAACCCCTGATTGGACACAAGCTCCAGGAACATTTGCTGACAGGGGACACTCTGGAGCGCACAAATATTACTACTTCAATGAAGTCCAAGCTACCAGCAAATGTCAAAGAATACAGATTGACAACAGGTATCCATGGCCACCTTTGGGTAAGGAGCTGTGACTCTACCTTACACACAGTGGTACCCCAAGTGGTACAGAGCTGCAGGGCTAGCTCATTGGAGTATGTCTTTACAGGTTATACCTGGTTTGTGTGCTCTCTCCTTCTCCCTCTCCCTGCCCTTCCCCCCCTCCCCCAGTTGTCTATCCTAAGACAAAGAACTTCCAGTGCCTTGTGGTTCTGTCTCCCAGTGGCCATGGGCTAAATAAAGCCTCTGCTAATGTGGGCAACAACTGTGATGGTTTGTATATGCTTGACCCAGGGAGTGGCACTATTAGATGGTGTGGCCCTGTTGGAGTAGGTGTGTCACTGTGGGTGTGGGCTTTAAGACCCTCATCCTAGCTGCCTGGAAGCCAGTATCTGCTAGCAGCCTTCAAATGAAGACATAGAACTCTCAGCTCCTCCTGCACCATGCCTGACTGGATGCTGCCATGTTCCCACCTTGATGATAATGGACTGAACCTCTGAACTGATTGTAAGCCAGCCCCAATTAAATATTGTTCTTATAAGAATTGCCTTGGTCATGGTGTCTGTTCACAGCAGTAAAACTCTAAGACAACAACAAAATCTCCCAAGTTACTTCTGAAGCTATTTGGTCATGCTGATCTGAGAAGCAACTAACGCAGGATGCACATTGAGTCCTTCCACCATGCCCTGGGGTTTGGCTCTCCCTCACGCTTGCAGCCACTCGGGAGTTCTCTTTCCTACACTGGTCTTCATTTCTATTGCTTGCAAGGAAAGGACCCAAGATTGTCACTGGCACACTGGCTGTGGGGAAGTATAGGTCAGAATCTATTTGGCTTCCAGCTTCTTGGCCTTTCCTCTCCACCCCAGGGCCCAAGCAGAAAGACAAGAACCTTAGAGGTAAGAAAGAGCCTCAGGAGATGAAAGGGCCGGAGGCAGCTGCACTTTTGAGACACCCACTGGGAGCCCCTCTTTCTGGCTCTCCTTGTATGCCAGAGCCTTTCTTCCTTGGGGGAGCCTCACAGCCAGGGCCAGGTGGCTTCCAGGAGTAGAGGCTCCCCACAAGAGGTAGGGCTGACCCTGGTAAGACTGGGAGTGTGTTCTGCAGTCATCTGCTCATTAGTGGTCTCCAGATTCAACTCTGCATCACAAAGGAGACAGGGACCGCGCAGGTAGCCAGCCAGCTGTCATCCTCACACACACATGGGTATGCGGGAATGGCCCAGCGAGCAAGCAAGACCCTAGTCTTAGGAGGCCCTAGTCTTGGGAGCCTGCGCTCGCATTTGCCTACCTCGCTGGCCCTGCCAGATCAGCGATTGCTCCCAGAAGCCCTTTGAAGAGTTGAGCAGCAACATTCTTGGAGTCATTAGCTAAGGAAATTGGTCTTGGTCTGTAACTGTGAAGAACAGCAGCTGCCACCTAGTGTCTGAGCAGTGTCAAGATTTGAGTGGTAGGAACCAGGGTGGTTGGCTAGGACTGGCTCCCTAAGGGTTGGACACAGAGGAGCTGAAGGACTATGGGAGATAGATGGGTTCCCCCAGTCCTGATTCAGAAGGTCATCCTCTGTGGCCAGAAATGCAGGCTATTCAAGAGAAACTCAATGTTTTAAATATTGTTAATTCTTTTTTTTTTTTTTTTAATTTAATTTTATTTTATTTTTTTAATTTACATTCCAAATCACTTCCCCTTTCCCGTTTCCTCCCTCCCCGAAGGTCTCATAAGCCCCCTTCCCTCCCTCTTTTCTCCGTTCAACCCCCTCTCATTACTCTGTCCTGGCGTTCCCCTACATCCAGTCTTTCCAGGACCAGGGGTCTCTCCTTCCATCTTTTTAGAAATCTATTGATATGCTGATTGTGTCTAGGGTATTCTGAGATTCTGGGTCAATATCCCCTTATCAGTGACTTCATACCATGTGTGATCTTTTGTGATTGGGTTACCTCACTAAGGATGATATTTTCAAGTTCTGACCATTTGCCTAGGAATTTCGTGAATTCATTGTTTTTAATTGCAGAGTAGTATTCCATTGTGTAAATATACCACATCTTCTGAATCCATTCCTCCGTTGAGGGACATCTGGGTTCTTTCCAGCTTCTGGCTATTATAAATAAGGCTGCTATGAATATAGTGGAGCATGTGTCCTTATTGCATGCAGGTAAAGTCTCTGGGTATATGCCCAGGAGTGGTATAGCCGGATCCTCCGGAAGTGTCATGCCCAGTTTTCTGAGGAGCCGCCAGACTGCTTTCCAGAGTGGTTGTACCAGCCTGCAATTCCACCAGCAGTGGAGGAGTGTTCCTCTTTCTCCACATCCTCGCCAACAACTGCTGTCTCCTGTGTTTTTGATCTTAGCCATCCTGACTGGTGTGAGATGGAATCTCAGGGTTGTTTTGATTTGCATTTCCCTAATGACTAAGGATGATGAACATCTCTTTAGGTGCTTCTCAGCCATTAGATATTCTTCAGGTGAGAACTCTTTGTGGAGCTCTGTACCCCATTTTTTAATAGGGTTACTTGCCTCTCTGGAGTTTAACTTCTTGAGTTCTTTGTATATCTTGGATATTAGCCCTCTGTCGGATGTAAGGTTGGTAAAGATCATTTCCCAGTTAGTTGGTTGCCGCTTTGTCTTTTTGACGGTGTCTTTTGCCTTGCAAAAACTTTGTAATTTAATGAGGTCCCATTTGTCTATTCTTGATCTTAGAGTATAAGCTATTGGAGTTCTGTTCAGGAAATTCTTTAAAAAAACAACAACAACACACCAAATGATATAGCTCAGTGGTAGTGTAGCTGCCCAGCATACCTAAGGCTCTGGGTTCCATCCAGTATACCAGAAAACAAACACATCTAAACATGCCAGGCAGCCTCTGGTCTTGTTTTAAAATCCCTTTAAAGCCATGGAAGTTTTTCAGTTGCCTCTGCCCTTCTCTCATGTCTATTCTGCCAACCTAAGGCTCTGGCCAGCCCAGCAACTTCATGTGGAACTAACCTCTTCTTGCCTCATGTGCTGTTTTTGCTGAGGCCCCATCTCCTTCCTTCCTGTGCCTACACACCTTACCCTGGCTACTGTGCCCACCCAGCATGCCCACTGCCCTTAGTTGTTTCAAAGTTCCCCGTGCCTGAGCCCTTTTGACAGCTTCTTGCTCTAACTCATCCAGCAACCAATAACTGCCGATTTCAGCCCAGCCTCTCATGTGCACCCCCACCCCACCCCCATCAAGTCCCCACAGCACACCAAGATCAAAAGTCTGGAGGTCTTACCACCTGTTCCCAGCTCTCCCTGCGTGCCTCCCCCCGCCCCCCGCGCTTCATTCCCTGGTCCTCTACTGATGCCCTTCCCGCAGCCACCCCAGTTCCTACTGGAGTGGGGCTTAGCTGTTCCTTGCCTTGAGACTGCATCTAGCTGGCCTCCTAGGAGCAATGATGCTTGCGCTGCTAAACTCAAGTGGAAACCGAGATTTTCGGATGTCTTAGGGCCCTGGCTGTGCCCTTGGACAGTTAGCTCTACTGTGAGATCACTGGCTAGTTCCCCTTCTCCAAGTCCAGCCCCCACACTCATTCTGCTCACAGTATAAACAGAAATGCTGGCCAGATATGTCCGCGGCACCTGCAGACCTGTGTCCAGATGTTGTCTCCAAGGATAGGCTCCCTGCTCCATTTTAGTCCTGAGTGTCCAGACCCACCACTTGCCAGAGGCCAGGGCTGGGATGCAGCGAGTGACCAGTGCTTGCTGAGCATGCAAAATGCCCTGGGTCCATCCCTGGCACCATAAAGAAAACAAATCTGGGAGCTAGGACACTTCCATCTTTCTTTTATTTCACATAAAAGCCCAACTGCCTCCCAGACTAGAAGGTTCTAAATGTAGCCTGAGTTACCTCTGGCTTCCTCTGTCCCTGCCCCATAGCCCCCTGGCTCCTGGCCCACTCTCTCACCACTCCCTTGGGGGCTTGCTCTATTTCCCCATCACCTCTTGTAGCCATTCTTGAGGTCTTCAAAGGAACATTCCTGGCCATTCTGTTTAAAACTCTGGTGGTTACTGAGCGAGGTGGCACCACACTTTTTTAAAAGATTTATTTATTTTAAGTATACGAGTACACCATTGCTCTCTTCAGAGAGACCACCAGAAGAGGGCACCAGACCCCATTACAAATGGTTGGAAGCAGAGGCATAGGCAGGCAGATCTCTATTAATTAGCGACCAGCCTGGTCTACAGAGCAAGTTCCAGGGCAGCCAGGGCTACACAGAGACACTGTCTTGAAAAACCAAACCAACCAACCAACCAACCATGGTGATGGTGATACTTGCCTCCTATGGGAGATGCACATGTAACATATACCAATGCCACCTAAGACAGTTAAAGGGACAGCATGCTTTGACACCCAAGGCAAACAGAGGTATTTCCTGCTGAATGCCCAACTCAACACACTTAAGCTGTTTCCAGGGAAATGAGCCGGGACCATGGTCAGGGGTGGGGTCTGCCTCCTCCCACCATTAGCTCAACTGTCACGAATGATTTGGAAGTAGACTCTGACCACAAGTTATGGCCTGGACACAGACACAGAGAATTCTGTTGGCCTGTGGGTCCTCTGGGGGAACCTGTCAGGGACACGAGTGAACATAGGAAGGTGTGTGCACCTGCCGTTGGCCACCATGGTGTTTGGAGTCGCCTCTGAGCTCAGTTCTCTCATTCACAGAAGGAAGGAGAATTGTGTGGGGCTAGCACATGGGTGTAAAGTGCCAAGGTTTTCCAGGAAACCTGACTTGCATTCATTTCTAGAGTCTTTGCTGAAGCCGAGGTGGAGTTCAGCCCAGAATTCCACTCAGCCTACCAACCCAGCTGTGCATTCTCCAGATGAACCTGCAGAGGGCACTGTTCCTGCAGCTCGGACCAATCTACCATTTCAGGCTGTCTTTGAGCAGGTTCAGACTAACTTTGTATCTAGATGAAGGGGATCCCTCCATACACAAAGGTACCCTCTGTCTATCCTGGGACCTGAGCCCACAGTGTGCAGCCCAAAACCCAGGGCATTTGCTAGCCTGGAATCCCTCCTCACGGGGCTGTATAAGCTCACAGACAGGGGTAGCACGTGGGTGCAGTGGGATGGCCAGGAGCTCAGGGATGGTTATCTGCATACTCAGGCTGGTATCCTGGCATCTCCTGAAGAAAATTAGGGAATTGCAAGATACATCAATGGGACCCCCTGCCCTCTGGCTACCTTCCTTCCACAGGCAGCTGCCTTCCCTGGCCACCCGTTTCCTAGAGCCAGACATCCTCAGAGACACTTCTGTCTCTCGCCTTGGCCATGCTGTCTGTGAACTAAGGGGGCCATAAAAACTTGCCCCCCCTACCCATGGCCTGAGGTCGGGAACAGGGTGAGTTCCCATGATGTAGGTCAGTAACCATCTGTTGACTTGGTTCACTGCATCCTGGCAGCTCTGGTCCTTGGTGGCACTGCCTTTCCAGGGACGGTGTCAAGCTGTAGTGACAGTCTCCTTGGGACTGGCAGAGCCAGCCATGTCTAAGATAGGAGTGGATGCCAAGTCACTGGGGTTTCTATGTGGGTGCCTGTAGCAACCACAGTTAACTATCCCTGGGGCCTGTCAACAGATTCACAGGTAGAGATGGGTTCCTTCTGCCCCTCACCCCGAGTCCAACATGTAGAGGAGGAGAACAGGCTTGAGTGTGGCAGGTCACTCACTGAGAACACGAGGCAGCTGGGCTCACAGGGCTGCCCTCTACCAGGGCAGATTCACTTGGGTTTTATGTGAGTACCCACAAATCCCCTCGTCACGGGTACAGAGGTTCACACAAGCACCCCGTCTACTGAGAAGGCCACAGTGTTATTTCCTCAGGCCAGGAGTCCCAGATTAACCTGAGCAACACAGCAAGAGCCTCTCAAAGCAAGCGACACCCTTCGCTTCTTAGAAGACTTGAGGCCTTCTGGGACGGGGCCTGTGGATCAGCTCAGAGGGTTTCAATGACGCAGCCCCTCCCTCTTGTCTCACAGGTCACCAGTGTGTGCTGGGCTTTGCACCATGGCAACCTCACCAGTCAGGTGCCCCAAGGCTGGATCAAAAGGAATCACCGCTGTTCATCTGTGCACAAGAGGCTGGGTTTGGCTCTGGCCCTGCCCTCCAGTGGGGTGGCCTAGCTTCATCTTTGTTCACACACTGGTGACCACGCCTACACGCTCGCTCCTGCCTCACCTCCCTTTGCAAACGTCCAGTGCCGTACACCCCAGGGCTGCATGCAATCACACCAGTGTCTTTTTATTGGGTCTTTCATGGCCAACCTGGATGCCTTGAGCTGCCAACTAGCTCCCTGACTCTCTGCGGAGAGAGACTACCAGCTCGGATACTTTCATGATCTTACCACAACTTGGGCCCTTGACTTTGGGTATAGGCTGCTACCTTCAGACAAGCCCACTGCCTACCTGTCTGTGCCAGGGAGACACAGACTTGGGGAGGCTAACTGGCCCAGGAATCTGGGCAGTCAGCTCGGGCCTGAGACACACGGCAGCACCTGCCCATCTGAGGCCCCGTCAAATCCTCCACAGCATAGCAGGATAGGCTCTGGCCTACAGTTTGGTGTTGAGGTGGAAGAAGTGGGGTGCCGTGTAGGTTGTGACGGGTGGCATGTGCCAGGCAGACGAAGCTGGATCCAGTCTGTTGCGGAGGACAGTGTCATAGGGCATGGGAGGGAAGTGCATCAGGCTGGCAGCCATAGGCGAGGGGCCTGTTGTGGCGAGGAGGTGGGCTGGGAAAGCTGGGATGACCAGGGGGCTGAAGGGGAGTGAGGCCTGGCCCTTCAGAGGGTCCGGGCTACTGGTGAAGTTCAGAGGACATCGCAGCATGGTGCCCCTGTAGGCATCTGGAGGAGTGGGCCCCAGGCTTGGGCCCAGCAGACAGGATACAGCCAAGCCAGGGGCTGCAGGCTTGCCCCCGCACTCCTTGGCATCCACGTCCTTCAGAAAGGGAGACACTGCCCTCAGTTTCTTGCCACCATGAGCAAATCCCCCTTCTTCCAGGTCCTGCTTATGGCCGAGACCTGGGCTACTGGGATGAGAGGGTGGGGCTCCAGGACTCTCAGTAGGGACCTTGGCCATGGGGGATACCCAGCAGGCTTTGGGCTTGGGGTAGAAACTTCTTTTTCTTGTGCTGCCTTTATGGAATGCAGAGGGCCGGCTGGCATCCCCACCCCACCCCAGCTGGGACTCTTTGGTTGTTGGACTTTCCTCTTTACTAGGTGGTCCCAACAGCACCCTGTCTTTAAGGCCGGAGAAGAAGTCCCTGGGGTGCCGGCTGGCAGGCTTCAGCACCTCAGTGGGGTACGCATGAAAACAGCCTGAGAACGTGGGGGCTGGAGGGCAGGGGCCCACTTGTGCCTCCATCCTGGTGCTCCCACCGGGGGCCTGCGATCCTTCCTGGGGGCTTAGCTGGTATTCAGAGTTCTCAGCCGGCCCTCTTAGGTTCTGGGGACTTTCTTGAATGTCCTTGTTGGGGCTCCTTGCTCCATGGCGACAGCCTTCTTCTTGGCACTGTAAGGCCTCTGCCTTGCTGACCTGGGCCAGGAGTTTCTTTTTGGCCAGTGGTGACATGATGCCATGCGTCCCTTTGCAATAAAAGCTGGACAAGAGCCGTTTGTAGGCCTCGGGGCAGCTGCTAGCACCCAGGAATGGTGGAGAGGGCCCAGACACTGGGCGCAGCTGTTCTGTGCTATCCCTTGAGGGTCCCTGGCAGGGAAGCTGTGTCTGGCCAGTGGCGACTGATTTGGTCTTTCCTGGCATGGTCTGGAAGAAGAAAAAGCCTTGTCTTAGGGTTGGGTACGAGATGATGCATCTAACCTGGAGACCTGGAGGCAGCAAGCCCCAGAGAGCACCTAACAGCACCTCTTAGTCCTTGCAAGGTCGAAGGTTTTCCAAGATGCCCCATCCTGAGCAGATGAGACCTACTACCCCGCAATCGCAGCATAGGGTCCTGCGAGCAGGTGTCATCTGGTCTTCAGAGAACCCAAAGTTCATCAGCTCCTACCCTAGCAAAAGTTCCTGGTGTTCCAAGCAGGAGTCAGCATCCATGGCCCAAGCAGGCATGGGAGCTGTAAAGTCAGCCCCACCATGCCCGGCATACCTGATCCACCTGCCTCTCCTCGGAGTCCTTGGCCTTCTTCAACTTCTCAGTGGTCCCATCGTCTCCCCTCAGCTCCTTGGCCATCTTGTACTGCTTCCTGGGCTTGGTAGGGGGCAGTGGTTTGTCGTCCTCCCCCTTTAGATGCCGTACATAGGGGAGGACCAGCCTGCGGGGGGGGGGGGGGAGCCAGTGTGTCCACCAGAAGCCTAGATGCTGCTGCTCCTCACAGCTGGCCTCTGTCGGGCATCCTCTTAGCCCCTCTGGCTTCTCGCCACCAGAACACCTGCTGTCTCCAAAGCTTTCTGTTCCTTCCTGCCAGTGCACACAGCACGCTACAGCCCTTCCTTGTCTTGCTGCAGATCCCAACCCTGACAAGGACACAGCTTGTGGCACATATACTCTGCCCCTTCTCTGGACACAGATAGCTCATCTGTCTCTACACAACTCTATTCCCAGCGCACACCTGCCAGGACCCTGGAACGGGGAAGACCTCTGTACAGTACTCTACAGGCACCCGTACCTCTCATAATGGCGGCGTGTGCATGTGGCTGCACTGGTGCTCCCTGGACTACCTCCAAGTTCATCATACACGTTCTTCCAGAGGCGGCGGCCTGTCACCTGTAAGACACAGCGTGAGTGCCCTCTGGCTACGGGACCCACTCAGCTCCAGCTTCGCCTTGCAGGGAGGGGGGTTAGAGCTGAATCTGGGGGTTCCTTCTCCAGCTGTGGGCAGGATGCTAGAGAAAGCCGTTGGTACTCACCAGCTCTCCCTCCCAGGGGCTACCTAGCTGCTGGGTAAAGCAGGTTTGGACCAGTGGAGGGTGGAGCAGATGGGGATGGGAGGGAACCTGCTTAGGGATGCAAAGCCACAGTCCCTCATCCTACAGCGCACATCTTCCTGTGTCTGCAGGCAAGGACCGCCCTGCTGACCGACTGACCGTCCTGCTCCCTAGCTCCTGCTGGGGGGTATGGCTGAGACTGGAGCACAGCAAGGGACTTGAGAGTCCTTCCTTACCAGCTCATAGGCCCCCAGCTTCTCCACTGCCTTGTAGATCTTCCACAGGTTAACTGAAGGGAAGAGGCAAGGCAGACTGTCAGGCTGTGCGACCCCACACTCCCAGGCAGGGCCACCACCATTATGGAGGGGGTAGGCTGGCCTAATGGCCAGAGGATGGGAACCCAACTCCACCCCTTGCCTTCAGGGAGGCACTGTCCTCATGGGCAACCCCTATAGGCTGGAGGCATCCAGAGTCACCTGGAGCAGAGGTGCCTTGCCTGGGCAGATCCCCTGGCTGCCCTCCTATCCTTATCCCCCTCAACCCTTCCTCCCCACCACCCCCGGGACGCACTCTGCTTGAAGCCAAGATGGGGCACCCTCTCAATGGGCGTGTGTCGCTCCTTCATGAACTTGTAGAGGCTGACCAGGAAGGCCTGTTCCTCCTCCTGCTCCTCACCTGCCTCAGGGGAGTCCTGGGGAGAGAGCAGGAGGCATGGATGGGCAGGCCCTGCTGATGGGCAGCTGGACACTGGGAAACCGCCACTGTGCGAAGGAATGAGTGCCTAGGTCCCAACTGTGGACTCCCTAGGAGCACCTAGCCTCTTGTCCTGGGTCACATGGGTGCAACCCAGGTTCACATCAACAGCTGGAATCCAGGGCTCCGGAGTCCTGGCAGCCCAAAGCCTGGAAGTGGCCACAGGGGCAGCCCTCAATTCTCCAGGCCAGGACCACTTTTATATCTTGCTTTGATCTGTTTTATCCAACTCAGTTCCTGGAAGGCAGGGTCAGTGTCCCTAAACCTTATGGTAAAAACTAAATGCACACCAGGCAGTGGTAGTACACACCTTTAATCACAGCACTCAGGAGAAGCAGGCAAAACTCTGTGAGTTTGAGACCTACAGGGCGAGTTCCAGGCCAGCCAGGGCTACCAGAAAGACCCTGTCCTCCACCCAAAAACAACAAAACAAAAAAAGTGCTAAATGCACAAAGACACTGAATGTTTCCTGATACCAGGGGCCTGCACCCTGCAACTTCCAGCTATCAGCTTGAGCAGCAGGTGGGAATATCTCTTTGCCCCTCAGACTTACGTCTGTCCATTTTGTGACTGAGTCCAGGTTGTTAGATTATCAGGGTTCTGCTACAAATCTGGGTGATGGTCTGTCTTGCCTAGCACCCATATCCTGCACCTTCCAATGTGGAGCCCAGCTAGCTCTGCAGCATGAGGCAGATGCCTGTCTCCCTCTCAGAGCTCGGGGTGTCTCAGGTTTCCTGGAGGCTGAGTCCAGCAGGGAAGAGGTCCCAGATTTGTCCAACTCACCTGGAGCTGAATGGGGCTCTGGCTCCTGCTCCGCTCATCAACGGGTTTGGGGGATACAGGGAGCTCCAGGAGGTCGCCTTCCTCTGACTGCTCTGTCTTCCCTTTGGCAGGAGGGGCTGCTGGGAAAGGGGAGCAGGAGAGGAGAGGCACGTGAGCTGTAGGTAGGAGGGACTGTGGGGAGGGGTCTGAGGGAGGATGGTCCTCCACATCAGCCAGGGAAGGAGTGCTCACTTCCTTCCAGAGTGCTCTCTGTTGGCCAGTGCCACACTCTAAGCAACACACACACACACACACACACACACACACACACACACACGCACACACACGCGCGCGCGCACACGTTTAGACAGACAGACAGACAGACACACACACACCCTGGCCCAGCATCAGCCCCCTATTCTTTCCTCCATTCTAGCCACACCCCTACATCTCTGAGGAAACCCCCAGCCTCTTCATATTGTCCAGGATCAAGTCAGAGGAGTCTGGGTATGTTGGGGACACTCTCTCTCAAACCTGCCCATGTTCAGGCAGAGGGCATTGGAGTAGCTCGGCTGAATGTTATCATGGATTCATCTATGAGTCCCCCTACCGCCAACTGCTCTTAGGCCCTCAATAACAAGGTCTCTTGATGGCCGTTCAAAGCAGCTGTAATCCCTTCCTTTGGGTGGCCTTGGCCAGTCCCAGCTAACTCCAGCACTCCTGTCCTTCCCTGTCCTGTCTGTCATGACTGAACTGCGACTGCCCACACCTCAGAGTCCTCTGGCCCCTGGTCAAGACGGGTGCCAGATGAAGGGGAAAGATGGAGGTTCCCAGCTTGTGATGATGGCCCGGGAGAAGCCACATGTGCTGCAACATTTAGTGAAAGCTCTGGCCTGGGCAAGTTGCAGAAGTGTCACAGATTAGCCACTGCAAAAAATATCAGCCAAGTTGCCTCAGGTGATGAGGCAGGTTGGCATCCAATTGGGACCAAATCTTTTAGTAATTAGTTAATTACTTGAGACAATGTCTCACTGTGTGGCCTTGGCTGGCCTAAAACATGGAGCAATCCTCTTGCCTCTGCCACCTGAAGGATGGGGTTACAGGCATGCGATACTGTATGGGGTGGTTCTGATGCTCTGATCATTAATCTGCATGGGAACCTTGAGGGTCCTGTTCCCCAATTGGTTCTTGATTGATCAATAAAGATGCTAGCGGCCAATAGCTGGGCAGAAGAGGCAGGGCTTCCAGTTTCACCCGCAGGCAGGCTAGTGGGAGAGGAGAAAAGATGTGCTATACTTCAGAGGGAGAAAGAGCCACCAGCTATGTGAGATCTTGGGAGGGCCGAGTGGCCATTGGCCTCTTCCCCGATTGGGTCTGGGGTAGTAGGTGGGAGATTAGAAACGCAAATAAGCTGAGGGCAGATTTAGGGTGCTGAGCTGGGACTAAAGGTAACTGAGCAACTAAGCAACTAAGTTGAGGGGAGATTCAGAGGTGTTGGGCTGGGAGTGAAAAGAAGGGTGTGATAGCCGAGGAAGGCTTAGAAGAGCCCGGCCATGGAGCTAAAGCCTATCGGAAATAAGCTAATGTGTGTGTGTGTGTGTGTGTGTGCGTGTGTGCACGTGTGCGCGCACGTGCACGCACTTTATTCAAAGATCCAGGGTAGCTCCAGGGCGGGAGTTGGTATCAAGGTCCACCGGGAGCTTAAAGCTAGGTAGTAGAGACTATACACTATATGATACCACGGACACTACATGCTACATGATACCATGTCCAATTAAAGGGTTGGCTGTCCTGGAACTTGATCTGTAGACCAGGTCAATGGCTGGAATCCAGAGCTCCAGAGTCCTGACTGCCCAAGGCCTAGAAATGGCCACAGAGGCAGCCCCGAGGCAGCCCTCTGTCCTCCAGGCCAGGACCGCTTGTTTTGATCTGTTTATCCAACTCAGTTCCTGGAAGGCAGAGCCATCACACCCTGTCTGACAACTTTCCCTTTACTTTTTGTTAATCTGGTACAATGAGACCAACTCTTGGTTTGGTCCAGCTCAGAGAACCCTTGATGAAGGAAGCTGGAAGATTTTCCTGTCAGCAAAGGCAAAAGAATCTCCCATTTTCCTATCAGCATAGGCACATACCTTTAATCCAGAACCTGGGGGATAGAGGCAGGCAGATCTCCTAGTTCTAAGGACAGCTAGGGGTACACAGAGAAACCATGTCTCAAAAGACAAAAAAGGAGGAAAAGGGGGGAAGGAGGAGGAGTAGGGGAAGAAGGAGGAGTGGGAGAAGGAGGAGGAGTGGGAGGGGGAGGAGGAGGAGAAGGAGGGAGGAGAAGGAGGGAAGAGAAGGAGGAGAGGGAAAAGGAGGAAAAGGAGGAGGGGGAGGAGGGGGAGGGGGAGGAGGAAGAAGAGGAGGGGGAGGAGGGGAGGAGGAGGAAGAGGAGGGGAGGAGGAAGAAGAGGAAGAAGAGGAGGGGGAGGAAGAAGAGGAGGGGGAGGAAGAAGAGGAGGGGGAGGAAGAAGAGGAGGGGGAGGAGAGGGAGGGGGGAGGAGGGGGAGGGGGAGGAAGAAGAGGAGGGGAGGAGGAGGGGGGAGGAGAAGGAGAAAGAAAAGAACCTTCTTGAGAACACTGGTCTCACAGCCATGTGGCCCAGAGAACCCAGTGTTAGGATGCTCCGCTCCTGAAAGGCTCTCCTTTGACAGTTCACACAAGTGCAGCCATCCGTGCCTGTGTTTGTTCACACTGTATGGGTCCCTGACTCTGGGACTGTGACTTTGCGGGTACTTTCTCTCATTTAGTCCCAGGAGGGATTCCCTTTAAAGAGGGGAAAGCTGAGGTCAGACAGGTCAAGAGGCTGAGCATCTCCCCAGGACACCAGAACTCAAGACAAAGCTGGTCTGACCACGGGTTCAATGACTTGCTGGGGCTATTGTCAGCACTGGTGAAGTCCTCATAAAATGGCCAAACACGCTCATAGAGACGCTTATGCTAACTCTTGCCAGCCCGTACAGTGACTTGGAAACCCTCTCAGACAGCTCCTGACATCCGATTCATGGTTAGGCTCCAGAAATCCTAGGGACTGACAAGTGTCTTCTCTTCTCTACAACATTCTCTGAAATGCCACACCTCCGTCTTTACTTCTGTGACAGGGGAGAAAAGGTCCTGGGGGTCCTTTGCCGCCTCTGGGTGACTCTCAAGTTGGACAACCAGACGCACCTCTTGCTCTGGCCTGAGCCTCTTCACACCCATGTCTCCATCTATCCCTTAGTCTGACATAAAGATCTGGCATGTCACAGCCCCCGTATCTCAAAAGCTAAGACAGTTGGACCATGACAGCCCGCCCCCCCCCCCCGAGTACTTTAAGACTGATGCTTATGGCCCAACTGAGACTTCATCAGAATCTAAGGCTCCCAGGGGTCCCAGGGGTCTGCAGGTGGACAGAACCAGTTTGGCAATCTCTACTGGTGATGTCCTGTTCATCCGGGATAGGAGTTGGCTCAGGGAAAAATCTCCTGGAGTAGAGCACTCAGGTTACCAGGAAAGGAGTCACCAATCCAAGCTGTTTGGCCCCAGATGGAAAAGGGGTCAGAGCTCCTGCCTTGATCCACAAAGGGAAAAACTCTATCACTGTGTCCTGAGTCCCCAAATGAACTCAGTGTCCATTCTTTTCTGGCCATGCTATCACTCTCTCTGTCCCTGGCAGGACCTTCTGGGCTCTGACTTCTGCAGCTTCAGATGAGGGGGGGCAGGGTACCCTTTGTGCTGTCTCTGGCAATCCTAACCCCTCATTTCCCCAGTCATTTATAGATATGGGTTCCAGGTAAATCATTTGTATGAAAGGTTCTGCTATGAAGCCCACAACTGTAGACTGACCCAGGCGGCCTGGCTCCTGCACCACCTGATACAAGGCCCAAGCACGGAGTCACAGGCTGGGTTCCACCTACAAGGGGTAAGAAGGTGCTGGTGGCCTGGTGACTCCTGTCTCTCAGGATCACCCTACCTGTAAGGCAGGAGAAAGCCACCTTCCCTATTTCACTGCTGCTGCTATGAACCGAGACCTCATGTACTTCAGAGCCTGTGTAAGATCAGTCCTGCGTCGTCCTACTTGTGAGCAGAGAAGAGGGCTGGCCTCTCAAGAAGGCAGGCTCTGCTTTCCACAGGATCATCCACACAGGACTTTTCTATCCATGAAACCATTGTGATAATGGGGATTGAAGCCTTCCTGTGACACATCTAGCCTGTCTTCTGGTGTGAGGTGTGAGTTAGGGTCTACCCATGTTCTCCTCCGCTGCCCCAGTGGCTCCCAGTGCTGGCCTAGTGACCCCTGTGGTGAATGAAGGGCTGCTTTCCCCACAATCTCACACGTGACAGAAGCATGCCTGGGTTGTCCCTAGACTTTCTAGTCTGCCCCACTCACTCTGGAGTGCTGCATCCAGGTGTGGTTTTAGCTTCTGGAGCTTGATGAAAGAGTTCACCACACAGAAGTCAGGCCTCCCTCCCTTCAACATCCTCTGTGGATGACATAGGCATGGGTTCTCAACCTATGGGTCACGACCCCTTTCACAGGGCTCCCCTACCAGATATCCTGGGTATCAGATATTTATGTTATGATTCATAACAGTAGAACATGGCAGTTATGAAGTAGCAATGAAAATAAATTTATTGCAGGGCAGCGGTGGTACATGCCTTTAATCCCAGCACTTGGGAGGCAGAGGCAGGAGGATTTTTGAGTTCGAGGCTAGCCTGGTCTACAGAGTGAGTTCCAGGACAGCCAGGGCTACACAGAGAGTCCCTGTCTCGGAAAAAAAGAAAAAGAAAAAAAAAAAAAGAAAATAACTTTATGGTTGGGGTCACCACATGAGGAACTGTGTGTATTAAAGGGAAGTTAAGAACCACTGCTCTAAAGGAATAAATAAAAAATTAAAAATAAAAAAAAACCCTAGTGGGATTTTGGTTGAAGTGCACTTAAATTGAGAAACAACTTTATCCCCGTCTGCTCCTTCTGTGCAATGGCAGGTCTTCAGGCAACAGCCCTCTGAGCTTCCTACTCCACTCTCCATACGAGGGTCCAGGAAAGCTAAGAGACCACAGGTTGACAGAGTCCCTTCCTAGGCCACAGGCAGGTGGGCACAGGTACAGGCTCCAGACCCAGGTGGGTCGACAAGGCTGTGTCAGGGGCAGCTCGGGCCTGCAGAGTCTAAGCCACAGCACTGAGGACCAGGCTTCAGTCTTCCTTTCTGAGTTTGCCAGTGTTATTTATTTATTTATTTATTTATTTATTTATTTATTATATGTAAGTACACTGTAGCTGTCTTCAGACACACCAGAAGAGGGCGTCAGACCTCATTACGAATGGTTGTGAGCCACCATGTGGTTGCTGGGATTTGAACTCAGGATCTTCAGAAAAGCAGTCAATGCTCTTAACCGCTGAGCCATCTCTCCTAGTGTTTTCACACCACTCCTTATTTCTCTTTCTGTGCTTGCTTGTTTGTTTGTTTATTTTTCTTACAGCTATGGCTCCACCGAAGCTAATCTCTCTGGGGCTGCCAGGAGCTGAGCATCTATACAAGTCTTACCGAATCATTCCCCTTTTAACAGATGTCACACTCAAGGCTCAGAGAAGTCAGACAACCTGCCTCAGGGTCACACAGCTTTCCAGTGGCAAAGCTGAGATTCCAAACTATGAAAGTCTGATGGTGCCAAAAGCCTGAACCCTAAGGCCTGGAACTTAACTGGGAGAGGGAGCCCTCGCAGCTAGGGCACTGAGCTCGAGTGCCTAGATATATAAACTTCCCCACACTGCCTGAGTGGATCTTTACAGCCCCGTCCGTCCCTTCGCTAATAAGAATAGGTCAGGGCTGGAGAGATGGCTCAGCGGTTAAGAGCACTGACTGTTCTTCCAGAGGTCCTGAGTTCAATTCCCAGCATCCACATGGTAGCTCACAACCATCTGTAATGAGATCTGATGTCCTCTTCTGGCGCGTCTGAAAACAGCGACAATGTACTCACATACGTAAAATAAATAAAATCTTTAAAGAGAAAAAAGAATAGGTCAGTGTGAACCACAGAAGTCAACCAGGCCCCGAATAGGAAGGGTCAGAAGGTCTATGGTGTGAAACAATGTGTCTGGCCTCGGAGTCTCCTAGGGCCCCATCACCTTGCAATACAGGGTATCTATCACCTTATAACCTTTAAGGAAGGAAAAACCACGGACATGCTGTCTGGGTAGACAAAGGCTGTGTGAAAGGGGGAAGATGAAAGTAGTGAGGGTTACCCTGCAGAGGAGTCACTGAGGCAGGGGGATGGCTGCTGGGTTATCAATTGGCCCTATAAGCCTGCCCCCTGCCCTCCCAGTCACTGAGCTGAGATCAGATGAATCTGTGCTGGACAAATTGGGGAGAGAAGGCTCTAGCACCACATGAGGGTGCTGTCTTTGCTTGTTTGTTAGTTGTTTGCTTGGGACAGAGTCTCTTTGTGTAGCCCAGGCTGGCCCTGAAGGTATGATTCCCTAGTGTTGGGACTAGAGGCATGTACCACCATGCCAAGGTGTCTTTCATCACCTCCAACACTGTCTCTGCCGCTCTCTCCCCTTATCTGTGAGATGGGTGTGCTAGGCTCAATAGCCAGTATTCTAAGCAGAAGAAAGCAAGAAATGATGCTTTGCCCTGCAAAATAACCTCCCTGACACCTGCCTGCCCCATGTATCTGATCTCCCTAGGGTGCTCCTGAAAGACGCACTAAGTATGTGGGAAGCGTGTCCCTGATCTGAGAACCTCGATGGATGCTCAGACAGGGTTCAAGGCTCACCTCCTTGTGCTGGCTCGCTAGGTGTGGCTACCACTTTCCCTCTCTCTCCTTCGTTTGCTTACCCCAGTCACTCTTCTTGTGATGGGAAGGAAGTGACACTTCCTTTCATGAAAACTCACTGGCTGGGAACACTGCGTCAATTACAACAATAATGGCAACAGCAACCTCAATAACAACCAGCAGACACAGCCCCGCCCCTCGCCTGAGGTCGTTGGCTTGAGTTCCCTTAGCTCGAGTTGGAGAGGAAACAAAGACGGCCTTTGAAGCAGTCAGTCCACTCTGTGGCCCCGAAGCCAGCTGCCTGGCATTCTCCTCCTTGGGCTTTGCTCCAGTAGGCAGTTTGGGGGTGGGGTGGGGCGGGGGTCCTGCCAAGATCCCGCCTTGAAGACAGCTGGACAGGAGTTTGAGCATCCCAGACACAGAACCAGCCACAGCCTACCCTCGGCACCTCTGCCAAACTCTGTTAGTGACTAGAGACAAGCTGAGAGCCCTGCATAAAGGCAGAGAGGGGTGTATGAGATTCCAGACTCCCACTGTCCTAACATAGCCCAAGAGATGCTACTCCTGGAAGGACTGAGTCTTCAAGGTCCCACCCCTTTGTCCATATGGTTGGTAAAAACAGAGCGCTCTATCCCACCCCACCTATGCAGAGGTTGACTCAACAGGAGACTAGAACCCCTATACAGGTAACTTCCGAACCTCACTTTTCCTTTCTCCTCACTTTTCCTTTCTCCTCCTCCTCTCCTCACCCTAGTACTGTGCCTGCTACCCTGGTCAGTGTGAACCACAGTACACCATTACAGGTCAGCAGAAGGCTCCACCGCAGTTAGAGTCCAGACCCTCCAGCTAACATCCCCCACCCTCCCCTGCCCTGGCATCCATCCTCTTTAGGCACTGAGATCCTTAGATTTGCATTAATTCCCAACAGTGCCCGCGGGGCGGGGCAAGGAGCACCTGTTACACTCCTCTAAAATGAAAGACTCTGCAAAGCAGGGGATGCAGGCCCGAGCAGCACAACTTGGGGTGAATTTGAGGCCTTCCCGGCCTAGGGTTGACCCCACTGTGCCTGTGGGCTACGGTGTGGGATGTGACCCCAGCCAGGGGCAACACCCGGGCAGTGCGGAGGGTCGCAGATTCGGTGATGTGGTTGTGCGCCTAGTTTGCAATGAGAGCAAAGCCAAACTTGTTCGTCGCATTCTGGTAGCCTGAGCGTCTGCCCTTCCTCCACTAAACACCCACAGTCCAGGGCCATCACCCTGTTCCTTTGAAGAGACCCGAGGGAAGAGAAGGAAACTCAGAAGACCAGGCGGGTAAAAAGAAACCGTCTTTCCTGCTAGGAGTTGGAAAGAAAAAGAAACAAAAAGAAAAAGGAAAGAGAAGAGAGACAGAGCAGGGAATCTGAACCGTGTGACCGTCAAACCATCAGCGTGTCCCTCGGCAGAAAAGAGGAACCGTTGATTCTTCAAAGCGCATTGAGCAATTTCTTCAAAACCCGCGCAGTCACTTTCAGGAATCGGGGCCTCAGTGGGAAGCGCTGCGCGCGGCCCGGGCGCCTCGGTTTCTGAGAAGCGAAGCGCGGGGCTGGCACGGGGCAGGGAGGGGCCCGCGGCCGAGAAGCTGCTGCTGACAGCTGTCACAACAAATGGGCCCAGAGCAGCTCGAGATTGAAACCGCAGCAGGAAGTGTGGGCGGCTCAGTGAATTTCAGTCCGGAGCCGGAGAGGAGAGTTTCGAGATAAACGCCTGGGAAACCCCTGGCCGCCCCGACTTTCCACGAGAAGAGAGCACGCAGACATTCGGGCTGCCCCGAGGGCCACGATCGCTCTGGGTCCCCAGCCCTCAGACCCCGGTGCCGCCCGCCAGTCGCTTACCCATGGTCCAGCGAGATCGCGCGGTCGCCGTGCGGAGACCCCTGACGCACACTACCGTCCTGTCCCAGCGCTCTCGGCGCGACTGATTCCCGGCGCCGCTCGACTGCCTCCTCCCCGCGGACCCGCCCCTGGACCCGCCCCTGCCGCGGTCTGAGCTCCCATTGGTGAATCCTATTTTCTAGGGCGAAACGGACTCCGCCCCTTAAGCCCGAGGATGTCTGGGAGTTGTAGTGTGCGCCTACTTTCCAGCTAGGGGCCGATGTTGTACTCAAGAATCACGGCTCTCCGATGTCTTTTGGTTTCCCCAGAGGCAAAACTAGAGTCTTAGAAAAACTGCCCGCTTTCTGTAGCGTGCAAAAGACTGGATGGGGTTAAATGAAGTGCTTCTGGCTTTTACCTGAAGTGGTCCTGGCCGTTTCCATCCTATCCAGCTTCACATAGAGAGGTGAGTACTGTTAGCATACCAGGGGCCAATCTAGAAAGTCCGTGGCCCTGGCCTAGTGCCCTAGGCCTGCCCGAAATGCTCATGTCTACATGTGTCATGTAGACTGAGTGACAGCCACAAGATGAGTCGTGCAAAGAGGAAGTGAACGAGTTGAGGGTGAGTGTGTGGACAAGATTAGGCAGAGCAGTCATTTGGACCTGTGTGGGTTATAGGAGATGACACTAAAGCTTGAGATTTAAAAGCAGAAAGCCTTATTAGCTGAAAGGCTTGGACTTGAACTCTGTTCCTGGTATGTAGTTGGTATCCCCGGCATCAAATTCTGTTGATTAACTATGATACTCACACCATCATTATCCTCATTATATAGAGCAAAACAGGCCTGTGAGATTAATTAACCCATAGGTGGTAGGGCTAGAGCTCAACCTTAGAATTGGGACATAGATGAGGAGGGTTCCATAGTTACCCCCGGCCCCCAACATTTTAGTGCTCCCCTCACACTGAACAAATAGACAGTCTGTATTTGGTGATTCTGACCCTCTGGGCTTTATCCATAGGCTCTGGAATGGCAGATCTGCAAGCTCAGCCTTGCAGTACCGAGCTTGGTGGATAATTGTAATAACCGGTGCTTGCCGATCTAGTAACAGGCACATTGTTGTCAATATTTATTAACTGCTCAAAATGATGATTGTAACAGTGCCTCCCACATCTAAGATTACAAACCGCAGTCCACCCCAAGAGATCTGAGACTATGGCAGAGAAGCTATCTATGGAGAGATACCTCCTGGAAACTTCACAGGCTTCTAGTTCTGCTGCATTCATTTGGTAAGGATCGGTTGGTTGGACTAGCTACAGTGCCAGGTTAGGTATGGAGATCTGCACGCTGCCTGCAGTGTCACAGTATAACCATCCACTACCTCCTGGATTGGATATATCCATCAATGAGGCACCTTCCAAAGCCACAGCTAATCCTACCTCTGGATAGGAGGATCATACCATTCTCAGGAGAGCGCACTTTCAGGCAGTGCTGTTTGTGCAGAAACCTCAGCAAGTCAACACCTGTCTGGGGCAACCTGAGAACAATGCGATCTAAATTTAATTGTCTCCCGAGGCAACTATTTGCAACAGAAAGTAATTTACAACCACTAATAAATCCTGCTGAGGAATGACACCTCCATTTGCCTTCCTAAAAGCATAAACACTCCAGTTGTACAGCTTCTGTTTTACATACTCCTGCTCCAGCTTGCAGCCATTTTTCTCCGTCACCCTCCATCCACAAAACACCAGCTCAGGATAGCGTGAGCAGACACCAGCTCCTCCATGTCTTGGTTGTCTCTCTGGCAGCCTCCAGAAGAAAAACAAAACACCACTAACGCATAAACACATTCTTCCCGGAAAAAGCATCAAGAATAAATCAGTCCTCTCTGGCCCTGCTCCAAATCCAGTTGCCTCCCTCTCCTTATCAGATTGGGTAGTCTTTCAGAATGTTCCTTACTTGTTTTCATAAATATATGTATTCGTGGTATGGTAAAACATGTAACGTTGTTTAATGCGTGTGTTTTAGCTGATATAATTCTGTTTTTGTCACAGAGATGTCTACAGTTAAAACACAGATCAGCTTTTCCATTAGCATCTACTACTGTCTGTGACTTTGTGTGATCTCTCAATCGTCTTTTTTCCCTTGATTACCTGAATCCTGCTGAGAAAATTCTAGATCTCTCAGACGGTTATGGGGAGAGGCTTAGCTAAGGCTACCTACTAATGCCTCATGCTGGTTCTCTAGGGACCAGACCTTGGGGTGGATCTCATCCTGGAGCCTGTAGGCCCTGAGAGGTTCAGCAAGTTGCTGGAAGTCATGCAGTAAAGTTGGAGCCACGCATTATCTGAGACCTTCAAAGCTGTTCAGTGAGCTCAAAAACAAAAACAACAACAACAACAACAAACCAGGACAGGCAGCCCCCCCCCCCCTGCTCTGTTCCCAGGCTCAGCGGTTGCAAAATGCCCCTGAGGCCTTGTTTTCAAAGGGGAATGAAGTGGGGGAGTATTTTTAACTGTTGGCCCTGCCTTGCTCCCCACCCCCTGTGCTAGCTGTCCAGGAAAGGCTAGATTCACAGTGGCATTTGCAACTCATGGAAAACAACAAATGCTCGAAATAGACTGTGCCCCAGCCCGGGAATGGAAAAAATGGGCTCATGGTTTCAAATGCGTATTTTAGAAAGAGACAAGAATAGCTTTCGGCCTTTGGGGACAGGGTAGGGATGAGCTGGCAATGCTGGGATAGGGCTGTGTCCCAGATCACCAAGGGACAATTTCCTAGGAGAAGAAGTATGGTCACTGTCTCCAGGGTGCTTAAAGTAGGTACTCCAACACTCCTGGCTGCACCTCCTATCTGAATCTGGAGCAGTTTCCCGTGTTGGGTTAGTGCTGGCTTTGGGGTTGGGGGCTCCTTGGCCCTCTCCCCACCCAACAGAAACCAAGATACTAAACTTCCTGCACCTGAAAGGTGACAGTTGAATCCTCTTGGGCTAGGGAAGAATTTGGGGTTTTCATCTGCACTCATACATAGCCCAGATGTGCAACCTTGTGAGAGTTGTTTGGCTTCTCAGAGCCACAAGTGACTTATCAGAGATATCCATCCATCCATCCATCCATCCATCCATCCATCCATCCATCCATCCATCCATTTTACCAACATGTGTTCTGTGCATCAGCACCAAGGTAGACACAGTCATAGCCACTAACGGACAGCAAAGAGGGTGCTGGAGAATCAGCATATTCTTTCCATCAGACTCCCACCCCTATCCCGTGTCTCACCTGGCATGTCACCTGGTCCCTACAAAATAGGCACTGTATTTGTTCCCCAGAATACTTTTGGGACATTGAGGAACAGAGAGCAGATGATGTACAAGTTCATGCTCAGCCATAATGTGGAAGGAGGAGGGAAAGGTTGACTATGCTCCTAGTCCTAGGAGCAGGGAAGACTGCTGTCTAGACTGGGAGTCAAGTACAAAAGGCCCTGGAGAAGAACTTCATTTTAATCCTCTTTGAAGGTTCTTGACTGTTCCTCCCATTTGGCAGGTGGATAAACTGAGACACATCTCACTTATGTGACATCTGCTCCCATCTAACCTCAAAAGCAGCGCAGGGATGGGGAGAAATGGGGGTGCACCCAGAATCAAAAGAGAACTCCATCTCCCAGGATACCTTGCTAGAGGGGGGAGTGTAGGGGTGGAGTTGCCACTCACTGTAATTTCTTGGCATTGGGAGGGAGGTGGGAGAGTCTGCCGGGAGTGTTTGTTGGTGGGTGTGTGCAAAAGTAAAGAGAATCAAAGCCTTAAGCGTCAAGTCTAGGAATAGCCTCGGAGCTGGGCCAAGTCATTATCGCCGATGAGTAATCCGGTTAAGTCATTTCTCTAAACACCATTCCTTGTAAAGAGAATTAAAATATCAGCTTACATCAGAGCGGGAGAGGCGGGCTCTGGGCACCGGCAGCAGCGCCAGGAGCGGGAGCGACTGGCCGGCTCCGCGCTCGGCCTGCCCGGGAGGGAAGTGGAGCGGAGCCGCGTGCTTGGGCGCAGCCAACCAGGGCTGGGCTTCTGCCAGGCGAGAACCAACGAATGGGGGCGGGAGCAGCAGGCCAGGCCTCAGTTTACCCTGCTATTAAGGGGCTCAGGGAAAGTTTGACGGCCTGCAGTGGGACCGAGCAGGGTTTCCTCTCTTCGGTGCTTCCCCGCTCTGTCCCGGGTCCTAGTCCATCCGGAGAGTTGCAGGGGCACATGCACAGTGAAAGGCTAGAGACCAAGAAGTGTCCCCAATCCTCTGCTGTGTGTGTCTTTGGCTTTGATTTTCATCTTTTCTCTCATCCTTTCTTTTTAGTTGCTTCTGTGCCCTACCTGCCTTGTATTACCCAGGCTTCTGAGAGGCGAGGAGGCCGGTAGTAGCTTCCTCAGAACCTTGGGGAGTGTGGGCAACCCAGAAGCAGCACCTCCTCTTTCCCTTCCCCCCACACCCGTGTAGCCTCTAATTTTCATTTGTGTCACAGCAAGACACAGGTTTGGTCTTACCTTCCAATGGTCCTGACCCTAACACTTGGCACCTAAGATCTCTGGTATCCCTATTGCCTGGAACTAGAAGCCTAGCTTCTAGTTCCGGGCAATAATTAAGGCTAGCAAGACTAACCCAGCCCTAAATTCCTTGTAATGGTTTGGTTTGGCTTTTTTTTTTAATTAATTAATTAACTAATTTTAAAGAGGCACAGTTTCACTATGTAGCCCAGGCTGACCTTGAGCTCCAGGTCTTCATGCCTGAGTGCTGGGATTAGAGGCATGCACCAGTACACCCAACTAGGAACCCTATGATATTACTTTTTTGGTATTGAGGTTTGAACCTAGGGCTTCAAGGAGGCTGGGCAAACAATCTCTCACTGAACTACATCCGCAGTTGAGTTGGGTACTATAAAAACCCTTTGACAGTCCAGACTCACGTGGTTCCAGCTCAGGAACCACATGAACAGACACTTTCCAGACCTGGCCGCCTCATTTGCTGGTGGCGCGGATGACTCTTCTAACCAGTTTCCCTGTGACTGAAGTGCTCTTAGCAGGATTAGCTTGAAAGATTACTGTGAGGGTGAAAAATAGAGCTTGAGGGTGGTCAGGGTGGCCCGCTGTGTGGAGTCGCCTCTGACAGGGCAGCTTCTTCATGTGGACTTGCCTCTTCTCTGTTTCCTAGCACAGCACCATAAAGGACCAAGTTAGAAACCTGGGCTTTAGGGAGAGAAGCCGCTCTAACACTTGATCCTCAAAAGGACTCTGGGACTTTATTTTTAAAAGATCTCACTATGTACCCCAGGATAGCCTCAGACTCTTGATCTTCCAGCTTCAACTACCTAAGTGCTGGGGTTAAAGGTATCCACTACCGTACCTGATGATAGTGAGCTCAAGGGGTCTTTCCAATATAAAAGCGGAAGTAAAGCGTTCGGGCTCTGAGGGGTCCCAGCTTCACTGGTGTGAGAACACAAGACCCATTCCTTCCTTTTCCAGCCCACCTCTCCCTACCCACCTACCACAGACCCAAGTTCTCTGCTTTTGTTATCTTGGTATCATCCAGCTGGCAGCTGGCACTGGTGGGGACAGCACTTGCTGACTTCTGAATTGTGTTCATTATCTGACACAGCACCTGCTGGAAGAGCCCTCCAGGTCCAAATGGTTCTGATGCCCCCCCCCACTGCCTCTTCTTTCCCACTTTGCCAAATACATTCCCCATCTCCACTGTACATCTCCAAGCTAGTGTGTGCCCTGAATTAGCATGGACACTGACCTGTGCTCACGCATCTCTGTGTGTGTGCATAAGCAGGTCTGTACAGAGAACTCTACAGGTTCAAAAAAAACATACACACTCACTATCCATCACAGGTGAGTTCTGTTTCCGTAGTGGGCCATTACCTTGAGCCACCGTGGACATCCTAAAGTTGTTCGGCCTGTGTCTTCTCAACTGCCTGCCCTATGTCCTGTGATCTTCACCCAGGGTCCTGGCCTTGGTGGCCTCTGCTCTGTCATAACTGCCTTTTCTCTTTTCCTTGGCCCCCAACAACTTCTTTCAGGCTTGCCTGGGTGGGACCTGCTTCCAGATGAAGGCAGAGGCTGTGTGGAGGGGGTTTGGAATCAGGGGTGGTTCCTGGCACCATGGCAACTTTGATGTCTGCCTCTCCCTGACATATTTTGTGATATGACTGAACAGGGAGGCCGTCCCTTGTGCTCTCTTCTTGCACCAAGCATTTACATATGCCATCCACCCCCCAGCTGTTTTCTTCCCAGACTTGACAATTTCCTCCAGATCTGTCCAGCAGACCTCAATTCTCAAGGCACTGTCTAAAGCAGGTGTCGAGCGCCTCTGTATCTATCATGGGGCTCCCAGCCTACTCCTCAGCTGTGACACGTGCCGCATCACGGTCCTATAAACAATTCCATGCCATCATGATTGGCCAGAAGCTACAGGTGCCTCTCCCATTAGGAAAAGTCCCTCCTATTGCCTAATTGTGTTTCAGGGAGCATCAGAGCCTCCAGGTGACTGCTTTTTTTCCAGAAAAGAAAACTCAGGTCCCAAATGGAGCTGGTTTGCCTGATGTATTATACTCAGCTCAGGAGACCTCAGGGTGGGTAACTAAAAGAATTGGACAGACTAAGGAGGAAGCAAGTGTTGCACTCAAAACATGACCGTAGACAAGCCATTGATAGAAACAGAAGGCCAGGAAGGAAGGTAGAGAGCCCCTGGCCACCTCTCCCTCCCGGCTTCTGCATGTGTACGGCCTCTTTGTTGGGGCTTTTTATTTTCTAAGTTTTAAATAAACAAGGGCTGCACGAACACCCTAATACTTCGGGCACATTTTGAAACAGCTCAGAAATCCCCACATCCCCTTGTGACTCAGTTCTAGGAGCAGTAAGCAGAACTGTTAGCTGATACAAGACAAAGTCTACAAAATAACAGCTGGGCAGCCCTGTGTCTCCAGGGATTTGAGATGGGGACTCAAAAAAAAAAATATTATCGTCCTCCTGAGGCCCCGAGGTCTAAGGGACCCAGAGACTGCTGGAGGGGACACTGGAGGGAACACTGTCCGTCGGTCAGTTTGTTCCCTGTAAAGAAATCCCACAAAGCTGTGACCTGTCCCCCCTGACCCCCCTGCAATGTGATTAGAAACTCATCGGGAAATAGATACTTCCCAAGCATGTTTCTTTTGCTATTTTGGTGGTTTCAACTAGATCAACTGAACCTTTGCCCGGTACCCAACAGTTCTGGACATTGGCTTGCTCCAGCAAGGGTCGCCAGTAGCTGTGTGTATAAGGGGGGGGGGTTCGGGGTTCGGAGCTGCATGGGCTGCAGGGAGCTAGCAGCATCTACCACCCCAGACAACCCGCGGGGCTTTCAGAAAACGCTTTCCTTCTCTGCTGGATCTGAGTCAAAAAGGGGAACTGGCTCAAACCGAAAGCATAATTCGGTTAGCCAAGGTCACCGATATTTCTCTGGGGCCCAAATAATTGCCAGGCAGGGGCTCCAGGGCAGGAGCGTCACGGGCCCCTCGGGTGTCGCTGAAAGTCCCAAGACCCGCACAGTTCCTTTTTCAGCTCCAAAAGAGAGCCAGGAAGGGCAGGGTGGGACGCAAAGGGCTGACCAAGTGGACTTTGCTTCCTGCGGTCCTGCAGCATCCAAAACTGTCCCTCCTTTCCTGAGCGGCCAGAGAATTGGAGACTCTGGCAAGGGACAGGGATCCTTCTACCCTATCCTCACCAACTTCAGGCAACCCTGTAGGCTATCCCAGGACGTAGCGCCCCGTACTTATCACGCGCTACCAGCATGCAGCATCCCAACACTCTAGTGAGGTACAGTGAATGCTTTTCTGAAAGTCTGATATTGGCATTCTTGGAAATCTCTGCTATGCTACCCGTCGATGCTGCCCGTGCCTTTTATAGAGAATACCGGAAGCTAACTTGAAGAGAATCAGTGTTCATTCATCATGCCCTATCACCAGTCCCTGAAACTGCCTCAGGCCGTTTGGTTTGGTGGCACATGTTCTCTGGCTGTCATTCGGGTTCTTACTCACAGGTACCAATTAATAAGATTTTTTTTTAACTGCACTGATATTCAACCAACATTTATTATTTTAATCTAATTCTCATAGGTTGAACTGCCAGGTGGGGAGGGGATGGGCCAGGAAGGGATCTCCTGGGCTCTCCTCAGCAACTTGTCCCATCTGAAGGTCACCTGTGTGGACTCTGGTCTCTGCAGAGCTGGCTTCAGGTGGTCCCTTGCTCTTGAGGGGGTGGCCCAGGCTTTGCAGACTCAGTCATTCTTGGGCTTGGGCCCCTGCTGGCTCCAAGTTCATCTTGACCTGGAGCCAGGTGTGAGGTGGAGATGCTGCTGGCTCATCTCCCAGGTCACCCAGGCCACCTGGCAGGGGCCCGTGCACAGCCGCCTGCGCCCAGCTGCTGCCTCAGCACAAAATGTACCCTGTAAGCAAGATCTGTGTTGAGTTCCCAAGTAGGCCGGCGGCAGCTGCTCTCACCCAGAAGAGTCCTTTCAGACACGTACAATGGCAGGGAATCAGTGTTGCATAGAGGGTGGGTGTGCCTGACACGTTCACAAGGCTGGGTACCCAAAGTGGTCAAGGTCATGGGCCACGTAGGGTCAACTGAGCATCTGAACAGGAATATACTTGTCTGTAACCTCCAACCTCATTCTGGTTTCTAGGTAGGCAGCCTGGCTGTCACAGCCCAATATCTATGGAAGGGTTTGGTGCCCTATGCTGGTTCTACAGTGGGGTTAGCTCCTAATATTTGCACTAAAGTGTAATAGGTGGTTTGGGGTGGGGAGGCACCTGTTAAATCCCATGTAGGGAGCTTTTGACTCCAGGTGACAGTTGGGCATGCTCTGGGGAGCCTTTTGAGTCTGGTGCACAAATGTGGGTTCTGTCACTGAGGGGGCAAGGGCTGCAGTAGAGCTACCACAGAAGAGTTGGCACTTGGGGGGGTCCCCTCAGTTCCTCCCTAAGGTATGGTGGTGGGGAGGTATGGGTGCACAGGCTGGTAGGTGAAGGCTCACCCCCTGTGGGAGAGCATCCTTCCTTTTTGCTGAGCTCTCCGTCTCAGGTTCATTGTCGGCTGTCAAGAGGAAGTAGAAAAATAAGGGCTGGCTAAGAATAACAGGCTGTGTTGTCCGGCCAAGGGAGCCAATGTTAGCTGGGCAGGAAGATTCCTGCTGGATTCCAGAGTCTGCAAAAGACCCCTTCCTTCTTCCCACGATGCTCCATCCTGGGCTTCCCAAGGTCTAAGAACTCCTGGAGGGAGAAGCCATCCGAGGGTCCAAAGGTCTGAAATGGCAACTCAGTCCACAGGGTTTCCCTCCGCGCAGACTGCTACCCTCTGATTTTGTAGATGGGGGACTCAAGAAGGAGACCACACTGAGTGAATGGCTGAACACCTTTTCCCGGAGCATTGCGGAGGCTGGACCCACTGGGGGTCCCAGTGGGAGCTTGTGCCCCTAAGGCTTGTGGATGCGGCAGCTCCTGTCTCTTGTCTGGGGATCTCCGAGCACTCAGTAAATTCAGAGAACATTGCTTCTGATTTCTGAACATTTTTCTTCCTGTGGTTGGCCCTGTTTACTGAGGGCTCTGCCGTTAATCAGAATACCGAGAGAGCGCGTGCACCTAGCCACAGGCATTGTGCAGGGTGTTCTGGGGAATTCACTTTTCTGGGTAAAGCAGGGTTAACTGGAATCCTGTCTTCTTAGGTTTTATTGAAAACTTTTCTACAAATGACGGGCATTTCCCCCGCTTTGTATTTTTGAAAAGCTCTACCACTTTCTAAATATGTGACCTTGGTCAAGTTACCTAACCTCAACAACCTCAGTTTCCTGATCTGTCAAATGAGCACAGTGCTGACTCGCAAGGTTGTAACAGGAAGGAGCCGTGCTTAGCCTGCATGGTTTGCCTCGGAAGCAGTCAGTACTGTACTGTCTTCAACGTTGGCAGTGGGTCCTAGAACTGAAGAATCATCTGCTCCAATGACATCCTCCCTGGGAGATGTGTTCTGCCTCCTCAGAAAATCAGTGTAACCTTTGCACTGTGTGAGTCCAGGACCCCGGGGCTGGAGCCTGTGTATTCCCTGGGTTTGTTTTCCCTGGGAAAGAAAGCAGCCGGCGAAGGGAAAGCCTGGACCCTCATCTTCCTGACAATCATTCTGTCTCATCATGTCCTCCACCTGGTCTCTAAGTCTAGCGTAGGATCCACTCTTCCCATGAAAGAGACAGGGAAGGGGTGCCCAGCCCCTAGCGAGGCAGGGAGATGTGTGATCTGAGGAGAAAGCTGGGCAAATGTAGACGAAGAGTCCTGGGTTTGAGTCTCCCAGGGAGCTCATTTCTACCCTCCTCCCCCCCCTTCTTTCCTTCCTGTCTTTTTCTTTCCTTCCCCTCCCTCCCTCCCTCCCTCCCTCCCTTTCTTTCTGCTCCTTTCTTTTTCTCTCTCGGTTTTTCATTTCGAGACTGGATCTTGCTGTGCTGCCCAGGCTCAGCTTCGACTCCTAGACTTCAGTACGACTCCCTCTCAGCTCCTGAGTACCATGTGCCCCTGCCGGGCTCAGACAGTTTTATTGTCCAGTCCCTGGATCGACCTAGGTTGAGAGGCTGAAGGGCTGCTCTCGAGTGGGGATATCAAGGGTCACCAAGTTATAGATGGTTAGAAGCTGCTGTGTGAGTGCTGTGAATCAAACTCAAATTCCGGTTGACCATGATGGGGAGGAGGCCGTCAGAGATGGGGAGGGTGATGTTCAGACACCCAGCCTAGACAGGCCACCTCAACATGTGCACACCTGCTAGGTCATAGTCAGGGGCGGGCTCTTCTTCAGCAAAAGGTCCCTAGGCCTGTCACTCACCTCTCCTGAGCTATCTGTCAGTGTCCATGAAGGACACTGAGAGAGGAGACTCTGGACCACTTATGACAGCAAATTGGCAACAGCATTCACATAGATCCCATGCACATTCTGTGGTGTGTGTGTGTGCATGTACATATACATGTTTGGGTGTGAGTCAGAGGTCAAAGGACAGCCTCTGATGTCAGTCCTGGCCTTCTACCTTGATACCTTGAGACATCCTCAACATTGATGTGTCTGCTGGGCTAGCTGGCCACAGGACGATTCCTAAATCTGATTCCCATCTTGCCATAGGAATACTGGGGTCATAGACATGTGCCCTACCACATACTACTTTATGTGGGTCCTGGGGATGTTAACTCAGATCCTCACAGTGTCTTAGTTAGGGTTGCTAATTGCTGTGATGAAACACCATGACCAAAAGCAACTTGGGAGAGGAAAGGGTTTATTTGGTTTACATATTCTGAATCATTGAAGGAAACCAAGGCAGGAGCCCAGTGTGGGCAGGAATCTGGAGGCAGGAGCTGATACAGAGACCATGAAAAGATGCTGCTTACTGGCTTGCTCTTTCTTATGAAGAAAGCCTGCTTTCGGGGCTGGAGAGATGGCTCAGTGGTTAAGAGCACTGACTGCTCTTAATAAGGTCCTGAGTTCAATTCCCAGCAACCACATGGTGGCTCACAACCATCCATAATGAGATCTGACAACCTCTTCTGGAGTGTCTGAAGACAGCTACAGTGTACTCACATATAATAAATAAATAAATCTTAACAACAGAAAAAAAAAGCCTGCTTTCTTATAGAGCCCAGAACCATCAGCCCTGGGGTCGTCCCATCTGTAATGGACCAGACCCTCCCCCACCAATCATTAAATAGGAAAATGGACTCCAAGCTTGCTTGCTGGGTATTACGGAGGCATTTTCTCAATTGAGGCTTCCTCTTCTCAGATGGCTCTGGCTTGTTTTGAGGTGACAAAACTAGCTAGCACACGTGGTGAGTGCCTAACCCACTGAGCCATCTCCCACATCCTGTCTATTGTAAACCATCTTTAGATGGTTTATTATACCTGATGCAATATCAATGCTCTGGAAGATCATTGTTTAAAGCAATTCTTTTAAATGTTTGTATGTATGTATGTCTGTGCACCATCTGTGTACAGTGCCTAGAGAGGCCAGAAGAGGGTGCCGGACCTCCTGAAACGGGACTGAGTTTTGAACCGCCATGAACGTGCAAGGAATCGAGCCTGGGTCCTCTGCAAGAACAGCAAGTGATCTTAACCATTGAGCTAGCTCTCCGACCTGCAAATTATTCGTGCACTGTTTGTGGGTCAGGGACAAGAAGAAAGGATGGGTGCTGTTGGCTGTTGTGCTTTTTAGAACATTCCGTATGTGCAGCTGGCTGACTCGGCAGATCCGGAAACTTAGGTGTAGAGGGCTGACTGTACTGATGACTCTGGATTTGCAGTACCAATGGGCTGTACATACAGACTATTCTAAGAGAGCACGAATTGAGAGCTTCGTGTACGGCTTGCCATCTGCCTCCCGAACTTGTCTTGGGCTGTTGATATTTTCAGTGGTTAAGTTATATCTGACCCGAGGGATAAAATTACTCCGTATCCTTTGTGCCTCTCCCAGGCAATGAATGTCAAGGCTCTTAAAAAGCTTCAGCTCCAGCGACCCTCCTCCCGGTTCTATACACCGTCATCTAACAATGCTTCAATGTTTCAATCTGATTTTACCATTGGAAATTATTTAGTATCACTTTTGATTAAAAAAAATCAATGAGTTTTTATGCTTGAAAATTGTTGGCCGTTTCTGTGGCAGGTCCAAGACAGTGATGACTGTGTCTCCATCCCATGGGCCTTTGTACTCTCCCCCAAGACAGAGGATAATTCTCTTCCAGTGTCTGGCCTAACCGTGGTGACTTGTTTGAGTCAGCGGATGTGGTGGAAGGGGCACCGTGTGACGTCAAGGCTGTGTGGCTGTCCCTGATTTCTCAGAAGTCTTACTTTGGATATTGCAAGGCACGGGCCATTCTTTTAAACAGTCTCCATTAAGCAAGGTCCTTCAGGTCCAAGCACGGGTGCTGGACTTGTGGATCAAGAACCTCCACATGGTTCCAGACCTCAGCATTTCAAGACCCTGTAGCAGAGGCCCTGAGCAGCAGAGAACAGAGTCCAGGTTCCCTGCTAGGCACAATGGGACATATCTGTAACCTGGGAGGGTGAGGGAGAAGAGTAGGAGTGGGAGGCTAGCCTGGGCTACACAATGAGCTCCCAAGAATCTGAGGTACTTACAGAAGCCTGTCTTAAAAGTGATTCACCCAGTCACGGTGGTGCATACCTATGATCCCAGAACTTGGGAGACAGAGGCAGGAGGGTCAGGAGTTCAAGGTTATCCTTAGCTACATAGCAATTTTGAGGCCAGTCAGTACTATATGAGACCTGTCTCAGAAAATCCAAAACCCAATATAATAATAAAAATAACAATAATATGCCCAATTCATTTAAATAAAGAAGTAAAATTGATGTTGTTTTACTTGATTAAATGTGGGGTGTATATGACAGGAAAGATAATTGGGCACATGCACTATTGTACATGTCATAAACCATGAGCAATTCTTTTATTGAGAATCTTGAATGGGGGCTGGAGAGATGGTTCAGCAGTTAAGAGCACTATCTGCTTTTTTAAAGGGTCAGAGCTCAATTCCCAGCAACCACAAGGTGGCTCACAACCATCTGTAATGGGATTTGATGCCCTCTCTTCTCGTGTGTCTGAAGAGAGTGACAGTGTCCTTGTATAAGTAAAATAAATAAATAAATCTTTAAAAAAAGAATCTTGAATGACAGACCTTGTTTTTGTCTGCAAGTATCTTTCCCCCCTGTACTTTAAAATATTTATTTATTTATTTATTGAGATAGGTCTTTCTATGTAGCTCAGGCTGACCTTAAACTCTTGCTTTAGCCTCCTGGCTGAGAATTACAAGTGTATATTATAGCCAGCCTTCCAGATTTTTTTTTAACCTAAAAAAAATTGTTTTTTGTTTTGTTTCAGTTTTTGAGACATGGTCTTTTTTTTTAAGATTTATTTATTTATTATATGTAAGTACACTACAGCTGTCTTCAGACACTCTAGAAGAGGGAGTCAGATCTTGTTACAGAGCCACATGTGGTTGCTGGAATTTGAACTCAGGACCTTCAGAAGAGCAATTGGTGCCCTTAACCACTTGAGCCACCTCTCCAGCCCTGAGACATGGTCTTATGTAGCCTAAGACTAGCCTCAAACTCACCCTGTAGCTGGCGATGATGCTGAGTTCCTTGTGGGGGTGTCTGCAAACAATTCAACCATTAAAGAACTGATCTTCAAGAGGCAAGATGTAAATTCAGTTCAGCACGACTTAGTAGCTGATGCTGGTTCAAACTTTTAGCACCTGAACCCTGGGCAGGTTCAGGCTTTATGTTAGGGATATTTAAGCACAGAGCAATTTTGAAATAAAAAAAGTCTCCTGGTGACAATGAACTCAGTCCTGTGTGTACAACAAAGCTTAAGATATGTTTGCACTGAAACTCTTTACAGAGTACAGCCTCTTCCATAAAGATGGGTTGCGTTGACTCAGAACAGTGCTCAAGACAAGTGTCTGGGGAGAATGACTGAGGTAAACGTAATGTCAGTGGGATCAGGATTGGCCCAGCCCTAGGAAAACAGAGAGGCTACGTAGGCTGGCGTAAAGTACGAGCGGCACCTCTCGTAAGGATGGGTTTTATGGACTGAGAGGCAGTGTTCAAGATCCGGGGAGGGAGAGTCTAGGGATAACACATAGCATCTTGGGGATCTGTAGGGAGCCTGGCCCTGCAGATAGCAAATGAACACCCGGCTACCTACTACCGCCATTCCTAGTCTGGGTGGGAAAGGTAAACATTTGTCTCTCCTTTGATGAGACAAGTCTACATGTTTCACTTTGCTGGTTTCCCAGTGCTTAGCCATGTGCACCTTGGACATTTTCAACTCCGCATCCTCCTGCCTCCACCAACAGAGGACCGGGAAGACAGTCATGCACCACAGTACCTGGCTTAGGGTTTACAATTTATTCTTCCCCATTACTTTTAAAAATACTCATTAAAAAAGATTTATTTTAAACGTATGTGGGTGTGGATTTCCGCAGTGGGGGATATGTGCATGTGAGTTTGGGTGCCTGTGAATGCCAGAGGAACTAGAATACTTGGTAGTTGCGAACCCTGTGATGTGGATGCTGGGAAGTGAACTCACGTCCTCTGGAAGAGCAGTGTGTGTTCCTAACTGCTAAACCATCTCTCTGGCCCTTCCTTAGTACTCTTGAATAATGCTTTCCATAGATCTGAATTTGAATTCGATGGTAACTTTTTTAGTACCTTAAATATATATGTACATGTACATGTATATGCATATTATATATATGTATATTATATGCATATGTATAATATAAATGTATATATTACATATGTTGTTTATTGCTGGGTATGATGGTGTACACCTTTAACTTCAGCACTTGGGAGGAAGAGGCAGCAGGGTCTTTGTCAGTTTGAGGCCAGCCTGGTCTACATAGTGAGTTCCAGGATTGCCTGGGCTATGTAAAAACAAACAAGCAAAGAAAAATTGTACCTACTGTTGTATGACTTCTAGTAATATGTGAATATGTTTCCAACAAATCTAATTATTGCCCAGGCTTTGGTTCTTACTGTCCCCACTGGTCCGTGTGCTATAAAGACTTGTTTCCGGGGTGATACTGTTAAGAGGTATGTGCATCTAGACATCGGGCCGATGGAGGAGGTCTTTAGGTCACTCTAGGCATAGCCTATTTCTTTTAAAATCTGACTCATTTTGGACTTGCAGATAGGGTATTACTCTACAGACCAGGCTAGGAATGTAGCCCAGGCTAACCTCAAACTCAAGCCGCTGCCCCTTTCATTACCATCATCTCCTCCGCCTCCCCCTCCTCCCTGTGGTGAGTGGTGTGCTCCACCATGTCTTCCTGCTGTGGTTAAATCCATGCGTCCAGGATGGCCTCATCAGGGACAAGCTGTGAGTCCATAAAGACCCTTTCCCTTGGATGTTTATCCTTTTGGGTATTTGCTGTAACCATGGAAAACCTAGTAGCATCTATTTAATTTTTTTTAGATTTATTTATTACTATATGTAAGTACACTGTAGCTGTCTTTAGACACACAAGAAGAGGGTGTCCAGATCTCATTACAGATGGTTGTGAGCCATCATGTGGTTGTTGGGATTTGAACTCAGGACCTCCGGAAGAGCAGTCAGTGCTCTTAACTGCTGAGCCATCACACCAGCCCCCAGTAACATCTATTTAAAATTTATTATTATTTCATGTGTTTGGATATTTTGTGTGTCTGCGTACTACAAGCATGCTGATACTCAGGAGGCCAGAAGAAGGTGTTTGATCTCCTACAACTGAAGTTACAGAAGGTTATGAGCTGCAATGCGGAGGCTGAGAATTGAACCTGGGTCAACTGGAAGAGCAGCCAGTGCTGTCCCACTTTTAAAAATTTATTCTTATGTTCTTGCCCGAGACTGAATAAACCTCTTTGATTTGAAATATCATGTCTATTTCCCATTTCAGAAAAAAAATCATCTATTTTTTTAATATTACAAAGATGATCTCTCTCTTGTTCATTTTATCTTTTGGAATCCCTATTAACTTCTCATTTTGACATCTAGGTCTCTGAATCTTTCTCTCAAATATTCTAACTCTTTGATAGAGAACTGTATGTTGATGAATTTGTTTACAATCCCCTTGCGGCCTGCATGGCCTCTATCAACTGTTTAACCTGATGCTCTAATCCTCCATAATGTTATTAGTTTACTTACTTACTTCATTCATTAACATTTTATTAGACTTACTTAATGATAATAGTAATAATAATAATAATAATAATAATAATGTGTGCTGTGTATGTGGTGTGTGTGTGTATGTATGTGGTGTGTAGTGCATATGTGTGTGGTGTGTGTGTGGTGTATGTGTGTTATGTATACCTCTGTGTGTGTGCCTGTGTGTGTGCTGTGTATGTGGTGTGTGTGTATGTGTGTGTGTGTTCCTCTGTGTGTGTGTACCTGTGTGTGTGCTGTGTATGTGGTGTGTGTGTATGTGTGTGTGTTCCTCTGTGTGTGTGTACCTGTGTGTGCTGCGTATGTGGTGTGTGTGTGTATGTATGTGGTGTGTGGTGTATATGTGTATGTGTGTATATGTGTGTGTGTGTGTGGTGTGTTATGTATACCTCTGTGTGTGTTCTGTGTATGTAGTGTGTGTGTGTGTGTGTGTGTGTGTATGCGTGTGTATGGTGTATGTTTGTGTTTATGTGTGTGTGCATGTGTGTGTGTACCTGTGTGTGTTCTGTGTATGTGGTGTGTGTGTATGTGTATGTACCAATACCACAGCATGCATGTGAGGTCAGAGGATAACTTGTAGGAATCAGTTCTTCCTTTTGGGTCCCGAGGATGGAACTCAGATAACCATGGTTGGTGGTGAGTGAGTCATGACTCTGGCCCTCCTTTATTCATTATAAAAACAATTTGCTAGCTGTGATGGCACAGGCCTTTAATGCCAGCACTCAGGAGGCAGGGGCAGGGGGATCTCTGTGAGTTTGAGGACAGCCAGGTCTACAGAGTGAGTTCCAGCCGAAGCTGTAACCTCTTCTCAAAAAGCAAAAAGAAAAGCAAAGCAGTGGCTTCCACAGCATCTGCCGGCTGCCAGCCTCTGTCTCCTCCCCAGCCCCTCCCAGCCTCTCCTCGTTTGTGTTTGTTTGGTGCTGATTTGGGGGACAGGGTCTGGTAGGTGTTCCTGGTGTGGTCTGTGACTGTGGGAGGGTGAGCTCCTCTCCCAGGATTATTTTGCTCTGTGGTGGTCCTGGGTGTCCTGCAGTATTAAAAAGGCCACAGAGAGGTCTTATGTTTGCTATGGCCAAGTTCTAAGCCTTCTTGGGGGAAACTTTCATGTCAATTTCTTAGCCTGGAACTTTCTCTTTTTAAAAATCTATTTTATTTATATGAGTACACTGTCAAAATCTATTATATGAGTATCTCTCTCTTTAAAAAAAAATCTATTATATGAGAACACTGTAGTTGACTTCAGACACACAAAAGATGGCATCGGACCCCATTACAGATGGTTGTGAGCCACCCTGTGGTTGCTGGGAATTGAACTTAGGACCTCAGGAAGAACAGTCAGCGCTCTTAACCACTGAGCCATCTCTCCAGCCCTAGCTTGGAAGTCTTTGCCATTTGGGTACCATTCATTTGGATTTTAGCTTCACAAATAGCTTTGGTTTTAGGATTTTGTTTTTCCTAGGAAACTCTCCTCCCACCCGGAGCCCTAAGCAGTGCCCAACTCTACGGTCACGTCCCTAACTTGGTGGGTCTGTTCTGTCCTTCCAGGGTTCTGGCTCTACACAGTGCCCTCCATCTTGTTTCTCTGGCCTCCCTTGCTCCTGGGTGGCTGCTGCTTCTCCAGCCCCTGTTCTTGGTCCTCACCCTCTGGCCTGGTTCCTCACTTGGCCATGGCCCAACTCAGACTCTAGGCTTCACTATGCACCTGACCCCTCAGTGTCCACTCAGTGAATCCTCAGTGTCCCCTCAGTGATCTTCTGCCCTTTTCTAAGGTCTGTGGCTGTGCTGGCAAGTTTTTAGTTTTGTTTTGTCTTGCTTTCTAGCAAGAACCCTAGCAACTTAGCTACATTTCCAGACCCGTGTCTTCATCTTCCTTCTTTGAAAATACTTTAAAGATCTATTCTTTGGGGTTGGAGAGATGGCTCAGTGGTTAAGAGCACTGTCTACTCTTCCAGAGGTCCTGAGTTTAATTCCCAGCAACCACAGGGTGGCTCACAACCATCTGTAATGGGATCTGATGCCCTCTTCTAGTGTGGCTGAAGAGACCAATGGTGGTGTACCTATATGCATGAAATAAATAAATCTTTTAAAAATGATCTATTCTTTGACAATTTCATACATATATATAGCACACACTATGTATGTATGAGTTCCTGCATGAGTTTATGTGCACTGTGTGCATGCTGTGCCCTTGGAGGCCAGAGGGACCGGTGCCCCATGAGATTAGTTACAGATGTTTTTAGGCCACTTCCTGTCAGTGCTAGGAACCTAACCCGGGTCCTCTACAAGAGAAGCACACACTATGCATGGCTGGGCCACTTCCCAGGCTACAAGGCTTTACCTCTCAAAGGTTCCACTGCCTCCCAACACCACACCAAGGACCAAGCTTCCAGCTCACGAGTCTGGGGGATAAACCAGATCCAAACCATGACAATGGCTGTTTACAAATGCCTGTCTTGGTGAACTTGGGCAAAACCCAGGGCAAGCAACCTTCACTGGGTCCTTCCTGGGGAGCACTATGCTACAGAGAAGAAAATACCCACGGAAAAGCAAATGTGGGAGAGAGGACACTTCAGTAGAAGAATTGGGGCGAGGAGAAGCACTTGTGGGCCCTTCCTACCTGCAACCCTTGGAGTCTTTGAGCAACTGTCTCTTTGAACTAGAAAACAAGACTGATACCTTTTTAATTTTTAAACTTATTTGTTTGGGGTGTGTGTGTGTGTGTGTGTGTGTGTGTGTGTGTGTGTGTGTTGAGACATGGTCTTACTTTGTAGATCAGTCTGCTCTCAAAACTCACAACTACCCTCCTCCTTCAACATCCTGAGTGCTGGGATTATAGACATGGGCCTCGCTGCCTGGCCTCTTTTCCAGGTTCTTGCTTGGTTTGTTGGTTTGTTTTGAAACAGGGTCTCATCATGTAGCCCTGGCTCTCCTGGAACTCCCTCTGTAGCCCAGGCTGGCCTTGAACTCAGAGATCTATCTACCTCTGCCTCCCAAGTGCTGGGATTAAAGGCGTGCGCCACCACCGCCTGGTTTATCTATGTTCTTAAAGCTCAGCAGAGAGAAAAGGGAGGGAGGGAGGGAGGGAGAGAGGGAGGGAGGGAGGGAGGGAGGGAGGGAGGGAGGGAGGGAGAGAGAGAGAGAGAGAGAGAGAGAGAGAGAGAGAGAGAGAGAGAGAGAGAGAATATGCAAGGAGCCTTCAGGGGTGTTTGAAATCCTACTCTGCTCTGGTGCAGTCAGTCTCTGGGGCTTCTTGGCTGCGGAATGCTAATAGCCAACAAGAGGCTTGACAATGGGCAAACTCCAGCAGGTCTCTTGGTTCACAGAGTGACCGAAGCATGAAAAGTACTAGAAGGCTGGAACAGAAGGTGGAGGTAGTTGGGTACTTCTGAGACTGTGTAGCTCTCATTGCTACCTAGATTGATTGATTGTTTTCAAGTCAATCATTCCATATCTGTCCTACCTTTAAACTTTCACCACCTGTCTTAGTTACTGATCTAGTGCTGTGAAGAGACACCATGACCGAGGCAACTTAGAGAATGAAGCATGTAGTTGGGGGCTTGTTTACAGTGTCAGAGCGTGAGTCCATGACCCACGTGGTGGGGAGCATGGCTGCAAGCAGGCAGGCAGGCAGGCACTGGAGCAGTAGCTGAGAGCTCATGTTGTTGGTTTGTTTTTTTCTGAGACAGGGTTTCTGTGTATAGCCTTGACTGTCCTGGAACTAGGTCTGTTGCCCGCCCCTAGTAATACATCTCCTCCAACAAGGCCACACCTCCTAATACTTCCCAAAACAGTTCCACCAACTAGGGACCAAGCATTCAACTGTGTGAGCCTATGGGGAACAATGTTATTCAAACCATCAAAAGCACACACCAGGGTGGTTGGAAAGGAAACCCCTCCCCACTAGGAGTGGGCTACTTATAAAAGAGACTGCCTTTGTCAGGGGTTCTATTCCTGCACAAACTGATGACCAAGAAGCAAGTTGGGGAGGAAAGAGTTTATTCAGCTTACACTTCCACACTGCTGTTCATCACTAAAGGAAGTCAGGACTGGAACTCAAGCAGGTCAGGAAGCAGGAGCTGATGCAGAGGCCATGGAAGGATGTTACTTACTGGCTTGCTTCCCCTGGCTTGCTCAGCTTGCTTTCTTACAGCACACAGGACTACCAGCCCAGGATGGTACCACCCACAATGGACCCTCCCACCCTTGATCACTAATTGAGAAAATGCCTTATAGCTGGATCTCATGGAGGCATTTCCTCAAGGGAGGCTCCTTTCTCTGTGATAACTCCAGCCTGTGTCAAGTTGACTCACAAGACCAGCGAGTACAAAGATGTATTCTGTAGGGAAAACAAGCAGGCGGAGGCCCACATACCTGTGTAGGAATGGTGGGCACCTGTGTGCCTGTGGAGGGGAGGCTGCCTGGCTAGTGGGGAGGTCCTTGCTCAGAAGGCAGGGCCATTCTGGCATGGGCCCCATGTACCCGTAGAGGAAGCCTGGCTGGGAAGAGTCTTAGGTCCTTTCTAGTGGCTGGAGATGCTGGGGCCTGTTCCATTGTTCCTACACGGTGGGTTTTGGTAAGCTTTATTATAGAGAAGTAGGAAAAGAAAAAGAGATAGAGAAGTAAAGAGAGAAAGGAAAGATAGAGGGGTGAGAGCTGGCCATGACCACATGGAAAGAGGGGAGAAGAATGGGGAGAGAGGGGGAACAGGGGAGGCAAGAGAAAAAAGAGAGCGTAAGGGCAAGAGAGAAAAAGCAAGAGAGCTAGGAGTGGCCTGGCAGCCTCTTTTATAGTGGGCTGGGTTACCTGGCACGGGGCGGGGAAAACCTGGCTGTAGCCTGGTGACTGTGGGGGTGCAGTTCAGCCAGAACACTAGGGTCCTGGCCCTACATGTGACTGATGGCCTCAGGATTATGGAGTTGAGGAGTCAGGAGTATGGAGTTGGTGTCAGGAGCCTGAGTATCTGGGAGCATGGCTCACTGGTTCTGTACCTTGTAGAATATTCTACTGGGTCTCTGGAGTAAGCCTTGCTCAACCAGGCCGCAGACTGCCTTTCATGGTCCCACAGTATTCTTTTATTTTACACATATGAGTGTTTTACTTGCATACATGTCTGTGGACCATGTGCATGCTTAGTACCCAGGGAGACCAGAAGAGGGCGTTGGATCTCTTGCAACTGGACAGTAGTGAGCCACCATAGGGACCTGACCTGGCTCCTCTATAAGTGCTCTGCACAGCTGAGCTGGTCTCCAGCCCTGAGCCAATCAGCATGCTTTGGCCTCCCCGACCTGGCCCCACTGCCAGTAACAGCCAACTGACACATGCCTGAGGGCTTATGGTATTGACTTGGAGGACTCAGTGGACCCCCAGAGTTGTTAGAATGCCCATGAACAAGCAGAGTTGGTGACTGAGACCCAGTTCCTAGGAACCTTTGGGGCCCTGGTAACAGGACCTTTTTCCTCTTGGGTACCAAGCCCACAGTCTCTCTTGTCGCCACCAGGGGGTAGTGCTGACCAAGTTTTTCCGAAGGCTCCCCTGAGCTCATTCAGAAGAATTTCAGGCTGGAAGGGAAGTAAGCCAACGTAGGTTCACAATACATGCCCTTTGAGTATCCAAGTGGTGGTGCTTTCTGTCTCTGCACACAGGTACCTAACAACCAACCCAGTTTTTCAAGGTACTTCTCCAGTCTTACACTTCTAGAGAGGCTCAGTCTTGACTTTTGCATTAGAATGGTTGTATTAGTCAGGGTTCTCTAGAGTCGCAGAACGTCTCTATATAGTTAGGGAATTTGTCAGTGACTTACAGCTTGTAGTCAAACTCCCCAACAATAGTCAGCAGTACTTGTGGATGGAAGTCCGAGGATCTAGCAGTTGCTCAGTCACACCAGGCAGGCCAGGAAAAGCCAGAGTGAATCTTTCTTCTTCCAATGTCCTTATATAGGTCTCCAGCAGAGGGTGTGGCCCAGATTAAAGGCGTGTGCCACCATGCCTTTAATCCCAGATGACCTTGAACTCAGAGATCTCCTAATCTTAATCTTCTGGAATTCATAGTCACTATGCATCAAGATCTCCAGGTCAGAAACTTGTATCTCTGAGCCTCCAGATTAGGATTATAGGTGAGCCTTCCATTTCTTGTTTAGTTCATTCCAGATTTAGTCAAGTTGACAACCAGGAATAGCCACTACAATGGTGTACCTAAACTTTGTGCGAATAGAAATGCATATGTGTGTGTGTGTGTGTGCCTGCGTGTTTTCGTGTGTTTAGCGGTATGCACATGGAGGCATGTGTGTGTGTGATGTTCTGGGTCTTCCCTGACATTTACTTCACAGTCTTGAGGCAATAAACAGCATTTTGTATAATAGTACAGTGATTCCTTGGTATCCATGGAGACTACTTCTAGGACCCATGTAGGTACCAAAACCGATAATGTTCAATAATGAACATCACTTACAGCTTATTTTTTCTTTTTGAAACGAAATCTCCTGTAGCCCAGGTGGGCCTCAAATTGGTATGTAGCTCATGATGCCCTTGGCTTCTGAGCCTCCTATGTCCATTTCCTGAGGGCTAGGCTCACGGACACATATCACCATGCCTGATTTATGCACAGCTGGGGTAGAGCCCTGGACTTTGTGCATGTTAGCCATACACTTTACCAGTTGAGCCACAACCCTAGCCCTAGTTCTTAAATTTAACCTATGTGTGTTAATATTTAACCTATGTATATACTAAGAGGGATAAGGGTAAACTATAAACCGTCCATAAGGGCTTTAGAGTACCCAATGCTATGTAAATGATATGCAAATAGCTGTTGGCTTATACTGTTTAGGGACAGTGACAAGCCTGTGTGTGTTCTCTAAAGGTGTAATTCCTCCATATTTTTTTTTGAGACAAGGCCAAGCTGGCCTTGAACTCATGCTTCTCCTGCCTCTGTCTGGATTTTAGGAATGCACCACCATGCTAGGGATGCAGATGGTCCACTTTTGCATTTATTTTTTATATTTTTTTATTTTGTGTGTGTGGGGTTGCCATGGTGCAAATGTGGAGCTCAGGATAGCATGCAGTTGCTGTGTCTTAGTTAGGGTTTCACTGCTGTGAGCAGACACCATGACCAAGGCAACTCTCATAAGGACGTTTAATTGGGGCTGGCTTACAGGTTCAGAGGTTCAGTCCATTATCATCAAGGTGGGAACATGGCAGCATCCAGGCAGGCATGGTGCAGGAGGAGCTAAGAGTTCTACATTTTCATCTGAAGGCTGCTAGTTGAAGACTGGCTCCCACATGGTTAGGAGAAGGGTCTCAGAGCCCAGCCCCACAGTGACACACTTCTTCCAACAATGCCACACCTACTCCAATAAGACCACACCTACTCCAACAAGGCCACACCCCCTAATAGTGACACTCCCTGGGCCAAGCATATTCAAACCACCACATGCTGGTTCTCTTCTTCTACCATGTGAGTCTCAGGGATTGGATTCAAGTCATGAGGCATGATTGCAAATACCTTTACCCTCCACAGCTCTTGGCAGGTCACCAGCAAAGAGGCTGTCATGCTGCCCTGTTTGCACCTGACAAATTCTTGCTAGCCATGCCCCTGTGCCTCAGCTGTTCCTGCAGCTGCAGCTAGCATTCTGTCATTGCAGACACCCACCATCCTTTGCAATAACATCTGGGCAGGGGCCACGGCCCGTAGGTGAGGGTATGTTAGTGTAACACGGTAGAGATCCTAGGACACTGGTGGTTGGCTGCCCAGACTCCTGCCTATACTGAACCACAGGCTGGCCCCAAGCAGTCTGCAGCTTCACAGAGTAGTCACCTATGAGGTAATCCACACAAGAGCACCATGTAATGATAGAGACTGGACAAGTTGAGGGATGACTGCCACGGAGGGGGCCCCATGAAGTGACAAGCAGGCTCTCAGTAGGGGGAACATAGGGGAGTTTCGGAATGATAGGCGGAGGTGTGGAAGCCTCCAAAGCTTCTCTGGCAATTGCTGGCCCCATCCCGGGCTTGCAGGCTCACAGGGCCTTAACTGCATCCTGCAATACTGACTACAGCGAGCAGAGGGCGCGCCAGTCACTGCTGCAGTTCCTTAGGCTGCTCTGTTTTATCTGCCTACAGAACCTGTCCTGTCCTGGGAACACGCCTTCCAAGGCAGCAGCTTTGCTGTGATGTTAGCACATAGGGCATCCAGTGGGCGCTCAGGCCACCTATCAGAGGCTGTTTGTAAAACAGGAGTTTTACAAATGTCCTACTATGTGCCAGCCCAGTCAGCATAAATATCTGCAAAGAGCCAGTGAGGCATCAAAGGGGGCAAAGCCACATCGCAGAGAAGGCAGCTTTTTTTTTATTTCCGTATATGTAAGGGTGTGTGGATCAGAGGATGACATCTGGAATCTGTTTTCTTCTTCTACCTTTGTGTGGGTTCCAGAGATCACACTCAGGTTGCCAGGGTCCTGTGGCAAGCAAGCACCTTTGCCCACTGAGCCATCTTCCTGGAACTGTTTGTGCATCTTGTGCCTCAGTTTCCCTTTCTGTGAAATGGGAGTGGTTACAGATAGACCCTTTCTGAGGACTTTCCTCGAGGACGGTCGGGTTAGTACAGTACTGGATTTAGTTAGTCAGTTTTTGGTTTATTTGGTTTGGTTTGGTTTGGTCGTGTTTAACTCCTACTGACTGCTGTTCCTTTCCCCCACTGATCCTCCTCCCCTTTTCAAAGAGTTCCTTCTAGCTTAGCATGGTGGTTCACACCTGTGACCCCAGAACTTTGGAGACTGAGGCAGGAGGATTGCTCTGAATTCCAAACCAGCCTGGGATGAAGAGTGAAATCTGTCTCAAGGCAACAAAGCACCACCCACAATGAGTCCCTTGTACTGTCTTCCTTCCTTCCTCCACCACTACCTGGACCTGGTGCATGCTGGGTAAGCACTCTATTGGTGACACATCTCCTAGCAATACATGCCTTACTTTCATAAATTTGCATTTTGGTATAGGAGAGAAAGCTGATGATGTTTGTCTTTCTGAGACCGGCTTATATCATTTAACATGATGATCTTTGGCTCTCACCACTTCCCTGCAAATGACATAACTCCATTCTTTATAGCTGAGCAAAACTGCATTGCATGCGAACACACACACACACACACACACACACACACACACACCACATTTTTCTTATCTGCTGGTGTGCCCCTCGGCTGATTGCACAGCTGGGCTTGTGTGAGTAGTTCCCAGGCACCTCTGTCGTAAAAGCACTTTCACTTAGTATGAATGAGAATTTTATGATACCTGAGCCTTCCAGAAATAAAAACCCAGATTGAGGAGGGGCAGACAAAGATCCACCCCAAGTGGAGAGGTTCTTGGTAGTTACCATCTGCCGAGGGAGGGGGAGTCATCTTTGTTCAGAGTGTAACCACTAGAGAGTCGCTGGTGAGCCATTCAGTAATCCTGAGCACATGCGTATGTCTGCAGGCAAGCGAGACTAAACTCAGTGGGCCATAAAAAACTAAAACAGGAATGGAAGTTGGGGAGGGGCCTGTAAGGGAGAAGCATGAATCGAGTCCATATGAGGTAGGAGGGGACAAGAGGAACAGGGTTGTCATGGAGATGGTTTGGTGGTTCAGAGCATTTACTGATCCTCCAGAGAACCCAAGTCACCGGGGCTCACAGCTGCCTGTGTGTCTAGCTCCAAGGCAACCCAAAGCTCAGGGGCACAGAGCTACACACAGACACATACAACATACATGATTAGGACTGCCACAATTAGGGGCACAGAGCTACACACAGACACATACAACATACATGATTAGGACTGCCACCCTCAGGGGCACAGAGCTACACACAGACACATACAACATACATGATTAGGACTGCCACACTCGAGTACAGAGCTACATACAGACACATACAATATACATGAGTAAAATAATAAGAATAAAATTTAAGATTGAAACCACACCATATACATGTATGAGATTGTTAAAGAATGAAACTTAAAAGTATTTTCAAAGAAAGAAAATGACACAGGACTGGGGAGGTAGCTAAGTTGGCAGGGTGCTTGCTGCCAGGCATGAGGCTTGTGTACGTGTACGTGTATGATGTTTTTGTGGGTGTGGACATACACATGCCATGACACATGCATGAAGGTCAGAGGGCAGCTGTCAGACTTCTCCATCTACCGTGTACCCCGAGTCAGGCTTAGCAGCAGGTAAGAGCCATCTCCCCAGCACTGAAGAGTGGAGGTAGGAGGATTGGGGGTTTAGCAAGGCTGGGCTATCTGGGACCATGTTTCAAAACAGAAAGACCCAGAGAAATGGGAGGTGTGTGTGTCTGTAGGGTGGTTTGAAGCTGACCCCACGAGTGACTGTAAATCCTGTCATAGTGAGGATTCCGGGGCAGAGGTGAGTGAACGGTGATGAGCAGGCGGGGCCTAGCAGGAACAGTCTGCTCCAGGTTTCCCCTGCCCTGATGTCGGTGGGCAGCATGCATGAGGAGCTCAGGGCTGGCTTCATGGGAGCGAGTGGGAGTAAAAGCCAGGGCTCTTCCTGTTTCTGCCACCTCCCAAATGGAGGGAGCCTGTTTAGAATGTCACGTCCTGAACCCCATTCCCGGGGTAGCTAAATTCACTTGGATGTGGGTGTCTCTGGCCTTGCCTTTGCCATCTGCTGGCTGCTGGCCTGACCAGGCTACAGGTCCTGTCTGGTTCACCTGCCTGCTGGTCTGCAGCTAGCCCAGTAGTTTTCTATAAAGGCTAAAGCTGCAGGGCAGGTACCTTGATCAGGCACCCACATACCTCTACTAGGGGAGTGTGGATAATCAACAAGGATCTCTTGGCTCCAGCCCTGGCAGCCACTCGAGGCAGCCAGGTAAAGCCCAGCAAGGGAGGGACATCCAGAGCTGCCCAGAGACCGGTGTGCCTGCCAGGAGGTGCCAGGAGCCTGAGCCTCTTAGACTGAGCCAACTGGGGCATTGAGTGAACTGTAACCTTTAGGATCCACAGGTCTCCGGCCCAAGTGACTGGTACTGGCTCTAGAGCAGCTACCTGTGGCCTTGGCAGAAGCTATAGATCTAGTGCAGAGACAAAGGGCGCTCAGCAAGGGTGTGGCCGGAAAATGAAAGTCCAGGGGTTATAGCAACGTCTGGGGTAACCAGGGCTACGCTGATGACACCCACCTTCCTCTGGCCACTTCTTCTCACTTGGGCACGGCATGCTGGCTGGAAGAGGTCTCCAGACCAGAACATCAGACCTGAAGAAGAGGAAGGGATCTGCATAAGGTAACACGAGCGGACACAGCCTGGGTCTCCAGTCCTCTATTTCCCTCTTTAGTCAACCCCCAGTCCCGTCTAGCACACTGCCATTTCCAGAGCTCCAGGGACATGCCTAGGACTACTCCTTTCTTAAAGGGTCCATAGAAGTCACTAATTGTGGCCTTGATCTGAAGTCTCAAGGACTACATAGTCTAGCCGGGCAGTGGTGGCGCGCGCCTTTAATCCCAGCACTTAGGAGGCAGAGGCAGCCGGATTTCTGAGTTTGAGGCCAGCCTGGTCTACAGAATAAGTTCCAGGATAGCCAGGGCTATACAGAGAAACCCTGTCTCGAAAAACCAAAAGAAGAAGGAGAAGTAGAAGGGGAGAAGAAAGAAAGACAGACGTAACCCGGCGGCGGCGGCGGTAGGGGTGGGGGTGGGGTGATTGTAAGCCTCCAAACCAGCCTTGCCACTGGGCAGCCTCAACTTCACAGGCCCTAGGATTTAGCTCAGTTAATCTTCTTGAGCAGTGCTGGGCGCCTTCTGTATGTGGGGTTGGTCTCCATGCTGGCTGCAAATCAAAGTTTCTGCATGTTCTTTGAAACTCGCGATGCCGAGGTCTCACCCCAGGCCAGGGCTATGAGAGTCTTTGTAGGGGAAGGTGGAGTTGCGGGGTGGGGCGGGGAGCACGGGTGTTTACTAACATGTGATTATAATTCACAGACAAGGGCTGCTTAGAAGTCAAACAGAAAGAACTGTCGGCTGCAGCCGCAGTTCCAGCCCCTCCTTCCTTTCTTTTCTCAGGCCTGCCTGCTGCAGCAGTCCACTGTGAGCCACGAGAGGTCACCGGGAAAGTCCCGGATATCGTCATGCGTGACAGCATCTAATTAATCATCAACTCTGTAACGTGATCTCCAGCTTATAAAAGGGGAACCTTCGGAGTCTTGTAACCCTGACCACTGGCCTTCACAGACATCTCCAGACCCAGGGACTTGTGCCCCAGGAGGAGCCCGGGCTAATGGGTTCTCGCCTCAGCCCTGAGGCCAGTAAGTAGATTTCCTGTGTGCCTTGAGCTGGCTTCCGGAGTCCTGACTGCAAGGAGTACAGGTGGGCGGTCTGGAAGGGGAGATCAGAGACCTCATTGGCTCCTAGAGTGGATTTCTCCATGGTCTGGGCTGCGTGAGGGAGCGAGCTTCCGGTCTTCCTAGGAACCCAGCAGACGCTGGGTTTCTCAGGTCCAAGATGGCTGCCAAGATACACACCCCATCTCCCCCACCCACTACCTGTAACCAGTCTTTATCTAGGAACTGGATAAGGGAGAATCAAGGCTGGGGTGGGGAAAGGGTAGAGCTTAGGAGGCCTGATGGAAAAACGAGGGATTTCAGCTTTGCCAAATGTTCGGTGGCATGGTGTGCAAGTCATTTTGTCCCTGGGCTCTTGGTTTTTCTGATCTGAAGGCTGGGACAATGCCGCCACCCTGCTGTCCTTTAGGGCTCCAAATGTAGGCATCTAAAGAGTAATGAGATAGGAAGTTTCTCTGAGACACTTACCTGTACCTGTGGTCAAGTGTCCCTTAGCAGAGGGACCTGGTGAGTGGGCAGGAGATAGCATGCCACGCCTTAGAACAGAGACTGGGGCCGGGCACCCTAGACCTGCCCCCCCACCCCCAAGCCAATCAGTGCCCCTGCGTAGGGCGCCGTGGCAAGCACCCAAGGCTCACTCACAGTGGGCGGCCACGCCCAGAGCCACCTCTGCCAGGGCAGCTGTGTTTGGATTCAAGGCAGGGCAGTAACAATGCCAAAAGGATGAAGTGTAACAGGTGCAAGTTGATGTGTGTGTGTGTGTGTGTGTGTGTGTGTGTGTGTGTGTGTGAGAGAGAGAGAGAGAGAGAGAGAGAGAGAGAGAGAGAGAGGGAGAGAGAGGCCTTGGTGCTGAGGGTGCTGACAGTTGGGAGGCCATCATGGAGCAGGTGGCTGAGCATCCATCCCTAAAGTCCCCAGAGCCTTGCAGCAGAGGCTATAATTTGTCTTCATCTGCCCAGGGCTGGAGATGACCCTACGGACATGGCTTGTATGTTCCCAACTTCCGAGTAGTCTAGATCCAGGCCAGCCTACATCAGTGGGTAGCACAAAGGTGGGGGTCACTGGAGAAGGACCTCCTCTCTATTCTATGGAACCTCAGGGTCTGGCCTGGAAATGGGGCCCAGAACAAGAATTCTCTAGAGAATGCTCTGAACCCTGTGCCAACCCTGCAACCAGGACAGACCCGATTAGAGAGCCTGTTTAGCTTGTGCCCGCCTCTGCCACTGCCCAACCCAGCAGTGGAGTCTGTCAGGGCTCAAAGGGCCAAGATTCCTGCAAGTCTCTGGAAGAAGCAAGGCAGAAGAAAGGTGTCCACCCCTTTCGTGCCACTGTGACCCAGCTCTAAAGCCAGGAAGCAGTGCTCGGTGTAAAGGAAAGGTGGGGCTCCTGTGGGGGACAAAGTCCTAAAGGCCTTTGAGAGACTGGCAGGGTAAGGGTGGCCTCCAGCCCTACTGCACCTGGGTCGTGTGCAGTGAATAACCAAACAAGCCATCAGAGAGAGTGAGTGTAGCAAGGTCAGGCCTCAAGAGGCCCCTTGTGGCTTGCCAGTGGTGGTACCTCCTGGGAGCCACACCCACGGAGTTGCCCAGAGGCCACTGGATGTAGGGACACAAGACCTGAGCATGCTGAAGAGGGAAGGTGGTTCAAGTGCTCTGCTCACCTAGGGACCCATGGAGGCAGCAGCGTGTCCCTTCAGCTTCTCCCCTGTAACACAGGACATCGCTCCCAAAGACCCCCTAGGACAGCTCCTAAGTGGGAATGGAGCTTTGCCCACTCAAGCTGCCAACCAGGCCAAAGATTTCTTTTCCTGGGACTCTTGTGCCCTCAGAGGCCGTTCCTGGGGCAGCCCCCCTCTTTCTGAACGGATATCCCATCATCAGCCAGACTCCTGCTTCTCTTCTGGGAAGTGGGATGGGGGCGGTGAACTGAACTTCTCTCTCTCCACAGCAATCCCTCCAGTCCTCTGTCCTCCTGGAGAAGGAATGTGGCCAGGTGAACACCCTGCCCACAGCCAGGGAGGACTGGGCACCATTTTAAGATGAGCAGTCCAAAGTTCCTGGACCTGAAGGGAATCTGAACCCTTTCCGTGGAGGCTCTAGTAGATGGGGCGGGGCTCCAGCTTGCTCCTATTTCTGCTTTTGTGGTGGCCCAGCAGGGTTGCAAGGGATTGTTTCCAGCATCTACTCTTGTCCAGGATTATTGCTCAAGCCCCTTACCAAGCCTATCCATGGCCTCCCCTGAGTCCTTCACATCAGTGGTGGCTACGACCCAGCCAAGGGATGAGGAGAGCTCTGGCCAGTAGCACAGGGGCCTCACAGTCCTATGTCTGGCTCTGCAGGCAGGCCTGTGGTCTGCAAGCGGAACAGGGGCCAGCCAGCTGGTGGGGGATGGGGTTTCTCTGGAGTCTGGCTCAAGTTCAGATTGAGTTCATCTTTCTTTTTCACCCAGCTTCCTCTTCTCATCCTCCCTCCCCCTTAAAGAGGAAAGGCAGGTCTCTGTGAACTGATCAACTGGGCCAAGAAACTCCAGCTTTCTCCCAGCCAGGGCTAAGAAGGGCTGCCCAGCAGGGAACTTTCCCTCTTGGTTGCCAAGTGCCTTTCAGAAATCCATCTCCTGTTCTCAGCTTGCGCCCCTGTCCTGTGGGAAAGCGCTGTGTCCCCCTCTCTTCCAGGATCAGGTAGTCTCACCTTCAGTGGGAGAGGGCTGATATAGCTCACCTATGGGAGAAAGTCAGAGAAGCCGAGAGGAAGGCAGAGCTATTGTGGGCCACCTGCAGGGCACACACAAGTCAGTGAAGGCCGGCTCCTCCAGGCTGGGCACGTCCTCTAGGGGCTGGTGAAATGGCTCAGTGAGTAAAGGTGCTTGCCGACATGCTGGGGGTCTATATAGTTCAACCCCCAAACCACAAGGTAGAAGGAGAGAGCTGACTCCGGCTAGTTGTCCTCGGACCTCCACCCATGTACCCCGATTCTTGTGCACTCAATAAAGAAGTAAGTGTTACAAAAATAAAAACAATAAATTTATCCGAGTTCACATGCCTAAGTCTTTGGTTTCATTTTGTTTAACAAGAGTTCACTGTCTATGTAGCTCAGGCTGGCCTGGTCTGGAACCCCTTCTGTAGCCCAGACAGGCCTTCACAGTTCTGGGATTACAGCACCACCACACAAGCAAGCTGCTTTTTCTATTAGATCCCAGTAATAACTACGGCTAGGGTGGAAGTAGACAGGGTTGGTTCTCATGTAGGTTCTTAGAATTTTCATGCTAGGCAGCAGCAGGGAACTTAGGTCAGGGGAGGTTAATAGACCCAGGCAGGTAGAGTGTGCTGCCCAACGGGCTTTAAGCAGATCTCTGGGACTTGTGACATGAGGCTTGGGGTGGTTTGGGAACTGGTGGTGGCTTCAGGGAACTGGGGGTGATGGAAATGGCGGTGGAGGAGACCAGGGTGGCCCAGGGTGCTGGGCGTTTCCTGGAGAGCCGGTGGGTTAGAATGGACCCTCACTGACTGGCTCCCCGCTCTGCTCCACAGATGCTGAGGCGCCCCGCGAGGCCCTTAGTTTCCACGGCGACGCCACGGGTGCTCAGGTGCATCTGGATGACCTGCGAAGCACAGCGCAGAGGCGCTCCACATTCCACGACGGCATCGTGTTCAGCCAGCGGCCCGTCTGGCCCGGTGAGCGTGTAGCTCTGCGCGTGCTGCGACACGAAGATGGTTGGTGCGGTGGCCTCCGCGTGGGCTTCACGCGCCTGGACCCTGCGCAAGTGGCCGCGTCCTGCCTGCCACCCTTCGTGTGCCCGGACCTGGAGGAGCAGAGCCCCACGTGGGCAGCGTTGCTCCCAGAGGGCTTCGTTCGTGCGGGGAATGTGGTCTGCTTCTGGGTGAACCGTAGAGGCTGGCTCTTCGCCAAGGTCAACGCTGGCCGCCCCCTCTTGCTGCGCAAAGACGTGCTGGTCCAGGGCGCCCCACTCTGGGCGGTGATGGATGTGTATGGGACCACGAAAGCCATTGAGCTGCTGGGTGAGACAATCCTTGGGGTCCCAATACCGAGTGTGGCATGGAGACAACCTCTAAATACTCTTAGTGGGCCGGTTACAAAGAAGGAAACATTAGGATAGAACCGTGCACCTTAAATAGTTCAGCCATACTAAGGTGAAAAGAAAAAAAATCAACAACAACAACAAAACAACAACAACCCCCAAACCAACCAACCAACCAACCAAACAAACAAACAAAAAACCTACAAAGATGTAAGAGCTCAGCTAGGTTCTTAACACAACAGTCAGGAGACCAGCAGTGAAGAAGGGAGCTTGATGCCTCAGGGTAGCGAGTGCGTAGGTAGTGAGTGCGCATGCGTGTGTGGGTACCTGCATGTATGTGCACATGTGTGGATTCCTGGCCCTGAACTTCCCATTCTGCCTTAGATCCCAAAGCCAACGCCTGGATCACCAGTGGGGAGCCTATGCCAGAGTCTGAAGGTGAGTGCACATTCCGGGCCCCAGCTCCGAGTGGCTGGGAAGTCTGGCTGGTCAAAGTCATCTTTCTAGGTCCCGCAAACAGGTCTCTCTCCCACAGGTTTACTCCCACTAGAGATCCAGAAACAATGTAATGTTTCTGCCTTATAGAACATTGCCCAGTTTCCAAATTAGGAGAGCATATTCATGAACCACCCTCCTTCCCCGAGAGTCTCATATAGCCTAATCTACCCTCAAATGTATTCTAAACACTCCAAATGCTAGGATTACAACCTAAAAAAAAAGATGCATCATCTATGTGCCTGGTGCCTTCAGAGACCATTAGAGGGACTTGGATCCTCCGGAATTGATTTGCAGACAGCTGTGAGCTGCAAGAGATGCTGAGAAACAAGCTTGGTTCCTCTGCCGAGAATAAGCACTTGACACGGCTGAGCCGACTCTCTCTGGCCTCTCTTTTGTTTCCCTTTTTTAAAAGCGTAGTGGCAGCGTTATGGCTCCATTGGTCTGAGCTGAGTCCTTAGAACCCACGGGAATGCACAGGTGCATGCTGGGAGCATGGAGACAGAAGATTCCCCGGGGCTTGCTGTCTAGCCAGGCTGCCAAGTTCCGTGAGAGAACCTGTATTAAAACCAAGGTCGGAGCATGATGGAGGGAAGCCCCTGACAGCAACCAGACAGACATGTACACACACACACACACACACACACGTACACATACACAAACATTACACATACATAAACACGCATGCACACACACATACACACACAGACAAGTGTGTACACATGCACATAACACACACATTCAAACATGTACACATACATAAACACACATGCACACACATACATACATACATACACACATACACGCATGGATACACATGCATACACACATGCATATATATGCACATACGTACACATGCATACATATGCACATACATGCACACACACATACACAGACAAGTGTATACACATGCACATAACACACATCCAAACATGTACACATACATAAACACACATGTACACACATACATACACACATATATGCATGGATATACATGCATACACACATGCATACATATGCACATACATGCACACACATACACATGCACAAGCACACACACATACACAGACAAGTGTGTACACATGCACATAACACACACAGGCATGCACACACACGTACATATGCACACTAGTCTGATGATACAGTCAGTTGGTAGAGTGTTTGCTTAGTGTGCACAAAGTTCTGGGTTTGATTGACAGCACTGAATAAAACCATAGTGATAAAAGTGGGCAGGAGGGGATCAGAAGTTCAAGGTTATCTTCAGTTATATGTAGAGGGTTTGAGGACCACCTGGGCTAAATGAAACCTTTGTCTCAAAAAAGAAACAAACAAACAAAAAAAGTCAGGTGGGTATATAGCCTAGGTGTAGAGGCTTGCCTAGTGTGTGCCAAGTCCTGGCTCTAAATTCAGTTCCCAGTATGAGGAAAAAATAAAAGGCTAGACCAAACCAAACCAAACCAAACCAAACCAAAATCCATCCCTAATCCTGAAGCTTCATGGGCGGTGGCAGTACACCTTTGATTACAGCATCTGGTAGGCAGAGGCAGGCAGATCTGTATGAGTTTGAGGCCAGCCAGTTCCAGGTCAGCCGGAGCTACACAAAGAAACCCACCAAAATAAAATAAAATAAAGTTTCACCAAATAAGTAAACTATAAGCATATAAGCAAAGGGAAAAAAACATGCTAGACTCACTTGTTATTTGTGTGTATAAGTTTGTGTAGAGTGAATGTGTGGGCTTTATTTTTCTTGTATCGAAGCTAGAGCTTTGCTGGACCCCTGGGCCTTCAGAGGATGCCTTCCACGAGGCTAACAATGGCCAGATCCCAGTATCCTGTGAGCTGTTGTTTATGTGGTCATAGGAAAAGATCAGCAATAATAACTAATAGTGAAATAGAACCATAGCAGCATCCAGTCATAACAATTATTTGGTACTCGTGATTTCTTTCTAGATCTTTCCATGTGATAGTTTCAGAACCACAGATGACTGAAACTGGGAGGCATCAGCCTAGATGAGGGGCCATTGGTATTTTGTAGGTTTTCATGCAATTGCATTGAGTGGATTCTCCCAGGGACATTGAGCTTTCTTGTTCTGTGGTAAGAGGTAGGTGGCTTTCCTTCGTGTGTGCCCCTGACCTATGCTTTCTTGTTTTCCAGTCACATCAGGAGAGGAGTGTGTCATCTGCTTCCACAACACCGCCAACACCCGCCTCATGCCTTGTGGCCACTCACACTTCTGTGGCTCCTGTGCCTGGCACATCTTCAAAGACACGGCCAGGTGCCCCATGTGTCGCTGGCAGATCGAGGAGGTGGCTGTAGCGTCTCCACTGAAGACTGGGGAGGGCTCCTGAGACGATGACTTCATGGACTGTGTTGGCAGATGGGCCCCGGCAAAAGGACAAACCTCTGTCTGGACGTTGGTCAGCAAGCCCAGTTGAGGGCCACCACTCCCGATCTTGCATCTGCAAGCCTTGTTAGTCATGAGGGAGGCTTGGTGAACCTTTTCCCCGAGCCGGAAGTTCTGTAGAGGCTGATGTGGCACGGAGAAATATCTCTGGCCTCTCTGGGAAGTTCCCCGCATGGCAAGGACAGCTTGAACCCCTGTGCTACAGGTGAAGACATGAAGGGATCTGTCTGCCTGTGTCTGGCGAAAGTACCAGAAGCAGGGACGTGTACCATGGTGATCTCCTTGCTGATTTGTGAGATAGCAAAATAAAGTTTGTTTTTGTAATGATGTCTCCTTTGCTGTGTTCATTGGGAGGAGGTGGCACTCGGAACTATTTAAGCTGTTAAGGCATTTGGGGACACGGTGTCCTGCCCTGCCCCTTGTGGGTCTGCACGCTTCTGGTGCTTGACTTTCTCTCCCTGTACAGCTGTCGAGTGCTGGGCTTTAGGGAAGCACCGAGACACACCGCTCATGGGGCCGCTCTTGGGGTGAGAGAACACAGTCTAAGATGGGGGCTTGGGGGACGAAGTTGGGCTTCCCTGACTCCTAGAGGCCAAGTCGCTGCTCGGGTACTGCACAGAGGAGTCGGGAACAGAGGATGGGGTCAGAGGATGGGGTCCACGAGCCCAAGAGGAGGCCAGGACTGAGTGCTCCCAAACTCCTGGAGTCAAGAGGCCTGCGGGGCGGGGAACTCCGGCTTAGCTCATTGGTGATTGTCCCTAGCCTGGCAGCGGTTGTTTGGAAGAGCAGAGAGGCTTTCTACAGGAGGCTTAGGCTGTGGCTCTGTAGGTGAAGGCTTTCTCCATGCTCCCCTTGGTGGTTCTCAATGGAAGAGTCAGTCCACGTTCATCTATACGGTTTATTGACTGTTCATGGTGGAAAATGGGAGCATACCAACTTCTCAGGATGGACCCGAAATTAAATACCTTTTGTGGGGAGGAATGTCTGGGAAGAGAAGCTTGTTGGCTAAACCCTCGGGGCCTCTAGATACCTCATTAGCCTAGAGAGTTCTGTTCTGGGCGACCACTGTGGGAAGTGTGGCATGTGTTGCAGGCCAGGAATCCAGTAGGGGGCAGGGAGGCGCCTACCGTCTCAGGTGTGTACCTGAGTGCCAGGGTCTCAGGCCCACTCTGCCTTACCAGGTTTCCTACCGTGCTCAGCTTTCCCACATCCCTGCACACTGGTCTTATGGTAAGAACTGGACGAGGCTCTGGCAGGTCCATGGGTCCTATTCACGGAACATGGCAGGGATTTGGTCAACACTCCCAGCTCTGAGTCTTAACCAGACCTTGCCCTTCCAGTTGAGTTCTGGGGACTTCAGGAGGCTCTGACACGGTCAGAAGGCAGGTATTAATGTCAAGGAAGCCCCAACTTGGGACTTTTCTATGTAGGAACCCCTCTCCCCAGCATATTTGTCAAATGTAATTAGTTTATATTGTTTAAACTGAGACTGGGGAACCAAAAACCTTTGTCCGTGATGTAGGCGGTAGCTGTGTTTCATTCTGTTCTTGGGAGCTCAGTCTCACAATCCAACAAGATTGATCAATGGTGTGAAGGGGAAGATCAGTACCTGAATCCTTGCCAGGCGAAGTGTTAGAAAAAAGGTCTCGTGATAGAGCACTGACCCCCACCTACGTCTACTGACAGAAGTCAAGAGTTTTCTGACTATGGATGAGGGGTTCCTGTCCATGACAAGCCACTTGAAGAACTCTTTACACCCAGTTTTACAAATCTGTGGCCAGAGGAGGTCAGAGATATTAACCTCCAACCTAACAGTGAGTCATGGAAGGGTCTGCCTAGGGGCAGGAGCAGGGATCGTGGACCAGACAAGCAAGGCAAAGCTACCAGCCTGATGGCCGTTCAGGGCAGGAGCCTCTGTGTCTAGCAGCTCTGCGTGGCTTCCTTCACCCAGCAATCACTGTGGTGACGGCTTGCAATCATAAACTTGCAGAATCTGGAATCACCTGGAAACAGAGACTCAGTAGGAGAGTGTCTACTGCAGGTTGGCCTTTGGGGAGGCCTGTGAGGAATTTCCTGATTGGGTCAATTGAGTTGTAAACCCACCTTGAATAAGGCTGGCACCATTTCATGATCAGGACCTTTAGACCAATGGTTCTCAACCTTTCTAATGCTGCGACTCTTAAATACAGTTCCTCATGTTGAGGTGACCCCCAACTATAAAATTACTTTGTTCTTACTTCATAACTGTATTTTTGCTGCTGTTATGAATTGTAATGTAAATATCTGATACTCAGGACAGCTGATATGTGGCCCCTGTTGAGAAATGTTGGTCTAGATTGAAAGGGAGAGAGCCCAGGGTACAGGCAGACATTCAGTGGTCTGCTTCCAGACCATGGGTACACTTTGACCAGTTGTCTCAAGCTCTGACTTCCTGGAAATGATGGACTGGAACTTGGAATTGTGGGCTAAAATAAGCCCTTGCTTTGGTTGGGATGTTTTGTCACAGGGTTAGGAATATTTCTGAGGTCACAAACAAAGAGATTGCCATCATAATTGTTATAGTTTGTGTATGCTCAGCCTGGGGACCATTAGAAGGTGTGGTCTTGTTGAAGTCGGTGCGTCACTGTGGGTTTGGGCTTTAAGACCCTCATCCTTGCTGCCTGGAAGTCAGTATTCTGCTAGCAGCCTTCAGATGAAGATGTAGAACTCTCATCTCCTCCTGCATCATGCCTGCCTGGATGCTGCCATGTTCCCACCTTGATGATAATGGACTGAACCTCTGAACCTGTAAGTCAACCCCAATTAAATGTTGTCCTTATAAGACTTGCCTTGATCATGGTGTCTGTTCACAGCAGTAAAACCCTAACTGAGACAATAATTAAAGTGTCTTATCTGTGTCCTTACTTTTACATGAGAGTTGTGACCCACCTGCAAAATCAGTGGCCTAAGCGCAGGGATAGGGACGTCCTTCTGGTTTTTATTCCTGATGCAAAAAGGAGGCTGAACTGTACCTCATGGCCTGACCACAAGATCCAGTTATTAAGATGAGAAAAAAAAATTGAAGCGCAGGTTTTTTTTGTTTTTTGTCTGTGTGACTAACGAGGAAGTGGGGTCAGGAAACGGTGGCTTAGAGCCAGTCAGAAGCTGAAAAACAGCTTGTGGCTTGGTAAGGAGGAAGTGGGGGTATATTGTGAAAGAAAAGATAATTGTTTGCTGCATATGAAAGGACAACTGGAAAAAAAAATGAGCCGAACACCACACCGAATCGTAGCTATGAGCCTCCCTCTCCCACCTTTCGAGGAGTTCCCAGGCTAGCAAAGAATCCACCTCAGATCAAAGTGCAAGTTCACAAACATGAGAATCTCAGAGTCTGAGGAACATGGATGTCATAGGAGAAAAGGGTTACACAGAAGGCATGAATATCTGAAGAGACAGCTAGCAGAGCAGACAGACAAGGCGCTCTCTCAGCTGTGGCTGCATACAGAGAGTGGTCTGAAAAATCTCACAGTCTTGGGAATTAGAGCCGAGATTACTGAAAATAATGTAAATATCTGACATATATATATCCATATATATATATATATCCATACATATATCTCCACATATATATATATCCACACATATCAGATATGTACATATACATATATATACATTATATCTGATCAGTTGACATGAGGAGCCAAGGGTCACAGCTGGATGGAATCACCTAGATTGCCCCGTGGAATTACCAAGAGATGAGAAATAGATTGAATGGGAGAACAGTAATACAGAGGTTCAAAAGCCTGTCTACCAGGAACCACAGAAGGTTAAAAAAAAAAAAGACGTGGGAAGGGCTGCTCAGTGGAAGACTGGAGCAGCACGGCTCAGCTGAGAGGCTAAAACAGAAGGTCATTGGTTTGGAAGGTTCCAGTTGGACATAAACCATACTTATAAGTCAGGGTTCATGCCTATAGTCCTAGTACTGGAGAGGCTGAGGCAGGAGGATTGCTGTAAGTTCAAAGTGAGCCTGGGGTACATAACAGGTATTTAGCAAGATCTTGTCTCAAAAGTATCCACCTCTTTACTTGACTCTAATATGTGAGTGAATAAATGAAGGAAGAAAGAAGGAAGAGGAGGGGAAGGGAAGGAAGGAACCTATATAAAGTCATCAAATTGGTGAGCTTCTATATTGACTGCTGGGGCCCAGTCATTTTTTTCCCCACTTTCTTCAAGGCTGAGACACCTAGTCTAAGGGCTGGAGAGATGGATCAGCAGTGAAGGGCACTTGCTGCTCTTGCAGTGGACCTACGCTTGATACCTAGAACCCACATGGTGACACAACTGTCACTTGTTGTCAACTGCACCTACACACACACACACACACACACACACACACACACACAGTACATCCATGCAATCAAAACACTAATATAGATAAAATAAACCTTTACAAAAAAGACTTGCATGTCTGGCTATAACTCCACATAGAAGACCAAAAGAGTATTTTCTAGAACACGAGCAATCTGAAAGAGATCTTAAAATGCTGACACCTAGTCCTTCCCAGAGATCACCCAACTGGGTTCCTTGAAGTCCCTTGTCCTGCTTCACAGGGCTTAGAGCTGAAGTGGCTTACTTATGCTTCAGTCTTATATCTGAGCAGATGTCCGAGACTTCCCAGACCTCTCAGGAAACCTCCGAAAGAGAAGTAAGAAGGTATGAGTTGAAGCCAGTCATGGTGACATGGCTCAAACCGGAACACCAGTGAAGAAGCTACTTTTGCCCAGTAACTCAGATGGGGTTGAAAACATTGTTAGTTAAAAATGCATTGAGTCTTACTGGCTTACTAAACCTCCTAGCTTGCTACACAGTCTACAAGTGGGGACAGACTCCTATGAGAGTCAATCTACCTCCCAAGGGAGGCATTAGTCCGTTTCCAACCCCCATGACCCAGCATCTCCCACAAGGCCCCACCTCCTGATGCCAATCTATTTCTTATGAGTGTTGGAGGGACAAACCACATTCACACCATAGCAACCTGCAAATGGCCCACAGGAATATGAAGAAGAGTTTAAATTTCACGAATGACAGGAAGATGCAAACAGAAACCACGAAACCAAGGGCTCACTGGCTCACAACTGTAAAGATGGCCATTATCGGGGCTGGAAAGATGGCTCAGTGGTTAAGAGCACTGACTGCTCTTCCAAAGGTCCTGAGTTCAAATCCCAGCAACCACATGGTGGCTCACAACCATCCGCAAAGAGATCTGACGCCCTCTTGTGGGGTGTCTGAAGACAGCTACAGTATACTTACATATAATTAATAAACAAGTCTTTAAAAAAAATAGATGGCCATTATCAAAGACATTGAGAGAGGGAGAGTTTACGAGGACGTGAGGAAATGAAAATCTTAGTCATTGTCACTGGGGTGTAAATAGTGGGGGGGGGGTCCTCAAAAGATAGAAAGTAAATCAGCCACATGGTCCAGCAGCTCTGTGGGGCCTGTGTGCATCCAAAGTCAGTAAGCCAGGTTTGGCAGCCCCATTTTCCCCATTGCCATGCCCACCATAGCACTATTCACAGTAGCCAAAATTCAGGGACAACTTCAATGCCCAGGTGACAAGTAAGTGGATAAACTAAATGTGAAGCAGGGGTGGGGGAGTGGATATTACTCAGCCTTGGTAAAGGAGGACCATTCACACGCTAAGTGAAATAAGTCAGACTGAGCAGAGTAATTCCCCAGGGAGAAAGCTCTGGAAGGCTGATGGCCAGCAGGTGACTACAGTCAGGAATGGGGGACTGTGTGATTGGGATTTGCCAAGGGTCTACAGATCCTCCATCTTCTCATCCCAACCACAAACTGGCAACTATGAGATTAGCTGGATATAGCCACATTCCAAAACATCACACTGTGTAACTTAAACTTTTTGCCTGTCAATCATAGTTCAGTATGCTTGAAACAAAATATAAAGATACATAGTTTCAGTGGCTGGGGGGGGGGGAGTCTGGCCTGAGACCCAAGATGCTGTAGCTGCTGGTCCTGGGGAGAGGAGTCAAGACCTCACAGCTTTGGTTGGTCAGTGTGGAGGTGGGGTTGGGCTGAGGTGACAAAGTACCACAAGGTGCCAGGTGTCAGTATTAAAAAGATAATAGCAAAAAAAAAAAAAAAGACAATGGCATCTGAAACCCAGTGTTAAAAAATGGAATTGCGATAGTAATGTTGAGTAATATTGGTCATCTTTCTAGAAAGATGATTCCTGAGAACCTGAAGGGGATTGAGACCTCTATAACATGGTTGACTTCTAAGATAAGCAGAAGGGCTGGATATCTGTGTCAATTCCAGCATACTGCAGATGGTGATCTATTGAAGTAAGTTCATTGCCCTCCCCAGAACCTTGTTATGGAAACAAAGCCCCTGGAAGTGGGTCCCATGACAGGGAAAATGAAGACAATGAATGGGCCTGTGTACTTGTGTGCCTGAGAACTACTCCACAAGAGTAGGTTTGGTTAACTCCAGCCACTCTGTGTTTTCAGACAGAAACCCTGTCACTGAAACACTGCCTTTTCTTTCTGAGGTTTCTCAGCTGTGAACCAAAGGTTCAAATTTTGTTCAGTTGGAATGTGAGACTGAATGAAGCTTTAGCTTCCTGGAAAAAGGGGAATGGAAATGAACTTATAACTAGTTTGGTTTCAGGCTGACTTTTTAATTGATAGTTTACAGGAAGAAAAATGATCTGTCTTCCGTGGCTGCAGCAGAGACAGGGTGCCTCTAGTGATGTCATCGCCGGAGAGCAGATCTGAAGATGATACAATGTTTCTTCTTGTTCTGTGGTTCTCCAAAACAGGGTTTCTCTGTGTAGCCCTGTCTGTCCTGGAATTTGCTCTGTAGACCAGGCTGATCTCGAACTCACAGAGATCCTCTTGCCTCGCCTCCAGAGTGCTGGGATTAAAGGCGTGCACTACCACTGAGTTTTTGCTGCTGTTGTTTTTGTTTGTTTGTTTTTGATGTAACAGTTTAAACCAGAAAATGATGTAATGGTTTAAATTGGCTTCAAGCCTTAGCTTCTGTAAGTGCTGGCATTACCGGACACACTACCATGTTCAAAGTTGCTTGTGAGTGTTTTCTTCTGGATTTCTGTGTTTCCTTCAAGTTCTTATTTTCTCCTGTTGTTGTTATTGTTGTTGTTGTTCTTCTTCTTCCTCTTCCTCCTCCTCCTCCTCCTCCTCCTCCTCCTCCTCCTCCTCCTCCTCTTCTTCTTCTTCTTCTTCTTCTTCTTCTTCTTCTTCTTCTTCTTCTTCCACAGTAAAAGTATTTCGTAAGAAAATAGAAGCTGAGCTAGTAAGATGGTGTGGGTAAAATCACTTGCCATGAAGCCTGGTGACCTGAGTTTGCTCCCCAAATCCGTGGTGAAAGGAGAGAACTGACTCATGAAAGTTGTTCTCAGACTTTCAAACTTCTACCATGGCACATGAAAACACACACACACACACACACGTGTGTGCATACACACACATGCATACACACACACACACACATTGACAAAAAATAAAAGTTAAAAAGGGCATTAATGGAACAAAGAAAAACTTGTAAGCCTTACCCAATATAACACAACTTTAACACACACTGTGTCCTAGCAGTTCTGGAGAGTCACTATGGCGAGGAGGTTATGGAGTTAAAGCAATGGGAGCATGTGTAAAAATGCCTGCCAGAATGCTCCAGAAGAGGCGCTGTGACAGGAATGCACTTGGGAACAAGCCGGTTTTGCTCACCAGAAGGCCAATGCCATTGATATAACTGCATTTTCCTACAGTGTGGGTAGTAAGAATTTGGGTTTCTTTAAAAAAATCAGTTATGTTCTGTGAATGTGTTTTTGTTTTAATCTCAGGTGTGGGATGAGAGGCTGCTTCACAGCAGGTGATTATGATTTGCCTCATGCCCTAGCAGGGATGTGATTTTTGCCAGCTGCAGATAGTTTAATTGTGGGTGCTCTGAAGAGGGTGTAAATAGGAGAGCGCTGAGAGGGTCTGAGGAGAGGCTGTTGCTCTCCCTGCTGCTCCCCATTCCTGCTGTTGCAGTTTGTCAAGTGGTTGTGAGCAAAGAAAGGAGAAGAGGTTGGAGAAATCCTGAAGGATGCCAATTGGACTTGCCCCAAGAAACCCAACACCCTTAGTCAGCAGGAAGTAGTCTAAAGATGTCTCTGCCTCTGTTCCCCTCTAACCTTCTATCTCTCTTACCTAGTGTTGGCAGGTTGGAATGGATTAGGTTGGGAGGGAGGTAGAGGCATAAGAACCCAATAAAATAGCTGAACAGATATTCCAACAAATGTGCATGGTGCTTACAAGGACTAACATATCTCTGCCCCTCACTCCTTCCTTTCTCTTCTGTTTTTTTCTTTCTTCCTTTCTATTCTTTTTTTTATCTGGCATTGATGATAAAGCTTTCAAATACAAGTTCTCTATTACTGAGCAAACCCCTGCTTTGATTTGTAAGACAGGGTCTTACTACATAGCCCAGGCTGGTCTTGAGCTTGAAATGCTTTTGTCTTTTTTTTTTTTTTTTTTTTTTTTTTTTGCTAGTTTGACTCCCAAGTAGCACCACAAGGTCTGGCTTCCCTGTTTCTAACATCCTGAATGTGGTATATAGTCAATGTCATGTAGATTAAGATGCATAGAGTAATATATTCAGGCACATTTGCAGGTACGTGTTAAGGTATAATAAAGTGAAAGGTGCCCCTGGGAAAGAGAGGAGAGTGGCTGAATGCATTTTACTGCAATGTCATTTTTCTTACGATGGGAATGCATTTATATTTTGTTTAAGAAATAAAAATATTCACTTTGGAAAGCACTCTGCTGATTCCTCAAAAAGCGTAGTTAGCACATTAGCCAGCAGTTCCCCTTCTTGGTGCATGCTAATCGTTCTGAAACCACATACCCACCCAGAGCAAAGTTCAGAGAACTGTCCATTCACTATAGCCCCGAGATGGAAACAACCCAAATTTGAACCAACTGGATAAAGAGATGCTGGAGCAGTGCCAGAATCACAGCAGTGGAGTATTGCTTGGCCAACACAACTATGTGAACAACTGACTCATGCTCCAAGCAGGAGCCCTGGAAACACACTGAGAGAAGGAAGTCTGTCACCAAGAGTCACATGGGGCCTGGAGAGATGGAGGAGCTGCAGTTAAAAGCACATCCAATTTCAGTTCTCAGCACCCATGTCAAGTGGCTCATAACCACTTAAACTTCAGCTCTAGAGGGTTGACATCTTCCTCTGGCACCCACACATGTGTCATACATAAGCAACAACAACAACAATAAATGGGGCTGGAGAGATGGCTCCAGTGGTTAAGAATATTTGTTCTTGCAGAGGGCCCACATTTGATTGGTAGAATTGACATGGTGGTTCACATCTGTAACTCCAGATATAGGAGATAACTGACCTGTTTGATCTCTTTGAGCACCAGACACACACACACACACACACACACACACGGGACACATACATGCAGCAAAACACACACATAAAAGAAATCTTAAAATATAGAAATAAATCAAAACCCAAAGGGTCACGGGTTACGTGAGTCCATGCACATAAATATCCACAATAGGAAACACAGACACAGAAACTAGTGGGTGGCCAGAGCTGGGTTTGAACATGGGTAATAAAAACTAAATTACAGTTGCTACAGTAGCAGACACGAGGCTCTGGGTCCAGTCCTCAGCACTGCAGAACCCAGGCGTGGTGCTGCATTCCTGAAAACCCAGAAAGGGGTGGAGACAGGAGGAAGTTCAAAGTCAAGAAGTAAGTTGGTGATTCATGTGGGTTAGAGATCTTGTCTCAAAAGAACAAAACGAAGGGTTCTGGTCTCACAATGAGCCAAAGAACGATGGCTGTTCAAGTTTGATGGCACTGAAGCCACTTAATTGTTACTTTAAAATTTCGTTTTTGTGGGCCGAAGAGATGGCTCAGAGGTTAAGAGCACTGGCTGTTCTTCCAGAGGTCCTGAGTTCAATCCCCAGCAACCACATGGTGGCTCACAACCATCTGTAATGTAATTTGGTGCTCTCTGCTGGCCACAGGCATACATTCAGGCAGAACACTGTATATAAAATAAAGAAATCTTTAAATTTTTTTTTTTATTTTTTGAGGCAGGGTCTTATCGTGTATCCTAGGCCAGCCTTGAACTTACAGCTCCCTTCTTGCCTTAGTCTCCAAGGGCTGGAATTGCAAGTGTGAGCCACCATAGTGAACTGCCATTGGCACATATTTATGACGATGATTATGGTCTGTGAGTTATATCTCAAGGAAAAAATGTATCGACCAGACTGAAACCTCCACCGTACTCTGAATGAAGAGCATGGGGAGCAGAAATAAACAAGAGCATGCAAACTAAATCAGGAAGGCGGCGCAGATCCTGGAGTGGGAGCCACACCCCGCAGCCGCTAGGAAGATGGAGAGGGGGAAAGGGTATCAGAGAGTCAGCGGCGAGTGCAGAGATGGAGAAAGGCAGGGTCCTGTGGAAGGTCGGCCTGTAACCAGCGTGCCTGAAATGAAGGCATTTTAAAGAGACCCTCGTGCCTCTCCATCTGACCATCAGAGTGTAGAAACAGTGCAGATGAGAATTTCCTCAGGAAAGAGAAAAGGCCCCAGCCAGGGGCAGGGAGGTGGGGCTTTTATCCTAAAAAGCGATTCTGCAAAATTCTAACAATCTGCCAGACCATTTTACAGATTAAGACTGAAGCCCAGACACGATGGGAGTCAGTGGTAGGCAGGACCGCAGCCCAGACCTGATGGTGGATCACATTGAACCGCCTAGATGGGCACATCTCTAGCCTTTTATTTAACTTTAATATAATCTCAGGACCCCCAAAATGGACCTGAGGGTCACCGAATCTTTGTCTCTCTTCCCATGTGGCTACATTGAATACATCTCCCTTTTCGGCCTTTTACTGTTAATTTGGTTGTTCTAATTGGGTTCTTGAGGATCGGTGGCTTGAACTTGGATTCTTGAAGTTCAGACTGTGGCCCCCAAGTTCAGTAACAAGCCTAGTCAAAGCAGGAGCAGGAGGCGAAGGCTCGCTGCTCTATCCGTCTTCTGGGAGAGCCAGCATCAAGGTTGTGCCACAGTTGGGTGCTAATCCCATTCCAGGTCTACTGTCTCATTGTGCGTGCTAGGTGACAGGCAAGTCACTGGTAAGGTTCATTTTCCCGAAAGCGGCTTGATTTCTAGGTTGCTGGGTTGGAAGGGCAGTGGACCAAAGTAAACAGGGGAGTTTCGTTAATTATCCTCTAGAGGATACTTGGCAGAGAGAAAGGAAAGCAAAATCCCCATGCAGGACTCTCAGTGTGGCGAGAACAGGAAGCGGCCAGGTGGAGTCCGGGACAGCTGAGGGGCTTTCCTTGAGACTGAGAAAATTCCCATGACTTGATTAGGTGTCCGGCAGAGCTGCTTAAAAACCCCAGACCCTCCTCACAACCTAGCCTCATGTGGTGTTCTGCCCCCGATGGGGAGCCCTGCGCTACAGCGCGCGTTGGCATCCTGCTTCAGGGAAGCTGCTTGAAAATTTCAGTTTAGAAGTCCACGAGGAAAGGATGGAAGTGGAAGACCAGATTCCTGCGTCTGACTGAAGGGGACCATCATGCTACTGTCCCACCCGTTCCCAGATAGTTACCAACTGACCAGTGTCCCTGCACCTCTCTTTGAAGGAAAGGGAGGAGTTCCCTCATGAGCCGGGAGGTGGCGCCTTCTCTGTGCTCCTCTGCTGCACCCAGTCTCTCATGAAAGATGCTCTCTGATAAAGGAGCTGAGCGGGTGGTGGCAGTCCCATTGGACAGACACCTGCCTGAGGCCACACAGCCGTCCTCAGTATAGTTGAGATCTGGAGTCCCAGCCAAGACAGAGAGATCCTTTGCCTCAGGATGGTTTTGAGACAGGATGACAAGGCAGACAACTCTGGGAACATGGGATGAGAAAGGAGATGCTTCTGGGTGACCTTTCTCACCACCTGAGAATCAAGAATTCCACTATGCCTTACACCTTTCTCATTCCTCAGATGTAAACCTGGGACTCTCTAGGATTCATCAGAAACCCCATTCATGACAAAATACACGTCCCAACTTTTGTACCAACCTAAGCATCCTGATTTTATTTCAACAGATTGGAATCCTACGTTTTGTTTAAGAAATAAAAATATTCGCTTTGGAAAGCACTCTGCTGATTCCTCAAAAAGCGTAGTTAGCACATTAGCCAGCAGTTCCCCTTCTTGGTGCGTGCTAATCGTTCTGAAACCACATACCCACCCAGAGCAAAGTTCAGAGAACTGTCCATTCACTATAGCCCCGAGATGGAAACAACCCAAATTTGAACCAACGGATAAAGAGATGCTGGAGCAGTGCCAGAATCACAGCAGTGGAGTATTGCTTGGCCAACACAACTATGTGAACAACTGACTCATGCTCCAAGCAGGAGCCCTGGAAACACACTGAGAGAAGGAAGTCTGTCACCAAGGGTCACATGGGGCCTGGAGAGATGGAGGAGCTGCAGTTAAAAGCACATCCAATTTCAGTTCTCAGCACCCATGTCAAGTGGCTCATAACCACTTAAACTTCAGCTCTAGAGGGTTGACATCTTCCTCTGGCACCCACACATGTGTCATACATAAGCAACAACAACAACAATAAATGGGGCTGGAGAGATGGCTCCAGTGGTTAAGAATATTTGTTCTTGCAGAGGGCCCACATTTGATTGGTAGAATTGACATGGTGGTTCACATCTGTAACTCCAGATATAGGAGATAACTGACCTGTTTGATCTCTTTGAGCACCAGACACACACACACACACACACACACACACACACACACACACACGCAGCAAAACACACACATAAAAGAAATCTTAAAATATAGAAATAAATCAAAACCCAAAGGGTCACGGGTTACATGAGTCCTTGCCTCCAGAGTCATTCTATAATCTCATTTATGAGAGAGAGAGAGAGAGAGAGAGAGAGAGAGAGAGAGAGAGAGAGAGAGAGATTGATTTAATTCCAGCATGCAGGAGGCAGAGGCAGGTCTGTGAGTTTGAGGCCAGCCTAGTCTACATAGTGAATTCCATGCTAGCCAAAGCTAATAGTAAGGTCCTGTCTCAAAACCAAACCAGACCAAAATAAATTTAAAAATCTTGATGTGTCAGCATGTGGGCCTCAGGATCCAGGCAAAATTCAAACATGGCTACCCACACTTGGAACCCTGGTGCTGATTGGAGCAGGGACCCAAGACAGGAGCATCAGTGAAGCATGCCGGCCAGCCAGCCTAGCCAATATGGAAGCCCCTGGTTCAGTTAGAGACCCCTCCCTATGAATAAATAAATAAATAAATACATATATACTTACATGCATAAATCTTTTATTTTTGTTGTTTATTTATTTATTTGGTTTTTTTTGAGACAGGGTTTCTCTGTGTAGCCCTGGCTGTCCTGGGATTCACTCTGTAGACCAGGCTGGCCTCTAACTCAGAAACCTGTCTGCCTCTGCCTCCCAAGTGCTGGGATTAAAGGCATGCGCCACCACTGCCCGGCTCATAAATCTTTTAATAAACTTCAACTCGCCTTCACTTGTCCTGAAGCTATTCCCTGTGGTGACTCCAGGGATCCAGTTTTAACCGAGTTAAAGTCCCTAAAAGAGCTTCACACTGCTGCAGTGTCAGAATGGAGCCGTACCTCCGTCCCAGCTGCCACTGGCAGTTTGTCCTGGATGAGGAAGCTGGGGAAATGCTCAGTGGATAAAATGCTTGTCTCCCTTTGATGACCTGAGTTCCTTTCCCTGGAATCTGGATAAAGCTGGCTGCAGGGGTGCCCTCATCTGTAATCTCACTGCCCCATGGGAGAATGGGAGGTGGGCGCGTGGGAGAATCCCCAGAAACTCATAAGCTGACTAGCCTGGTCCACATAGTGGGAAACAGTCCCATACCAATCCCTCAATACAGAAGATACCTTTCTAGCTTTCTAGTGTCTACTTTTCCCTGTCCATGGCCATACAGAATCTCTCGTGTGCCGCTGCACACCTATGCATACCCTGACGGTTCACACAGAAGATGGTCACTTTTTTGACTTCCCCGTGCACACAGTACTTTCCTTTAGGTACCTGACCAACACCCGGAGGAGTTTCAGACTCCCACGAGAACAGAAAATATTGCCTTCTGGTGTCAGGGTAAGGTCTACTACTATATCTCCCCCAAACAACCCCACTCTGGGTTTATGCAGGGAAGAACCCTGTCCTGGGTTCTCCATTACCCCTGTGTCAGTTACTCATTCCGGCCTCTAGGGGGCTCCCCAGGAACACTGACAAGGAGCCATCGTCTCAGTTCCTTCCGCCAGGATTCTAGAAGTGAACGAATGGAATGTGGTTTGGTAACCCACAAAAGTAACGCGCCATACAATGTGGAGGAGGAAAAGTCGTATCTCATCAGAGGCCGACAATCCGTGAGCCACGGGGATCAATGGGAACCCGCGTGACAAGCATTCCTTGAGAAACTCACTTCACACACCATCTCTGGTCAAGACTGCCCATTTTAATCGATCAATTAATTAATTTGGCTTACGCGTGGATGTGTGCACACTGGTGTGGTCACACACGTGTAGAGGCCGGAAGTGGACTTCAGGCATCATCTGCACTCACTTTCCATTTTCTGTTTTTTTTTCTTTTTTTTTTAATTTTTTGAGGCTATCTCACTAAATCTAAAGCCAGTTGTTTAGACTGGCTGACCAGCAAGTCCCCAGGAAATGCTTGTCTCTTCCCCTAGTGCTGGGGTCACAGGCGTGCCACACGCCTGACTTCTGCGTGCTGGGACCTAAGCTTAGGACTTCACACTTGTGTTCCAAGCGTCTTATACACAGAACCATCTCCCAGCGGGGAAGACTGTATTTGATGCAGGCCGCCTAGTCCTCCTCAGGCTACATCACCGCCGGTATTTATCTAATTGGTGGACACCACCAGATAGACTTCTGACTGGTGGAGCTGGATTTTTGCCCCACCCTAGAACCATCTCACCAGTCACAGAGTCAATAATTTAAAACCACATTTTTCGGGCTGCAGAGATGGCTCAGAGGTTAAGAGCACTGACAGCTCTTCCAGAGGTCCTGAGTTCAATTCCCAGCAACCACATGGTGGCTCACAACCATCTGTAATGGAATCTGATGCCCTCTTCTGGTGTATCTGAAGACAGCTACAGCATATTCATATATAATAAATAAGTATTAAAGAACAAAACACATTTTGCATGCCTGCTTTCTTTTCTTTTCCAATTTGCTTCTTAGTACCACCACAGAGTCTGGCCTCATAGTACTATCTACATTAGCCAAGGAGGGCTTTGAACTTGTGGCCCTGCTCCACCTTCCAGTGCTGGGGTTCCAGGTATGTGCCACCATGCCTGCATTACGCTGTGCTGCGGGTGGAACCAGAGCATCACTCGCGGTAGGCACGCTACACCTGAGCAGCCCCTGCAGCCCCAGCCACGCTGCAGCTCTGTGTCCTTGTCTCTTCCCATGCGTGTGTGTGTGTGCGCGCGCGCGCGTGTGTGTGTGTGTGTGTGTGTGTGTGTGTGTGTGTGTGTGTGTGTGAGATGAGTTCATCTATGCATTGTGCTGAGGATTTTTTTTTTGTTTGTTTTTGTTTTGTTTTGTTTTACCACTGGAAAGTAGGGCAGGCAGAAAGGTACCTCACTCTAAAGCTTCAGCATGCATCCCTGAAGACAGGAAAATGTCTAGAGAATAGCATTAAGAGCTAAGGAATGTACCCCCACTGGAAGCATGCCTGCTTGGTGTGCATAAAGCCCTGAATTTGGTCCCCACATCACATAACAAGTAGTAGTACGTTCCTATAGTCCCAGCACTTGGGAGATGGATGTAGTCAAGTTAGCGGTTAGCCTGCCATACATAAGAACTCTCAAAACTAAAACAACAACAACAAAAAGACATTGAAATATAATTAGTTTATAGAAGCTCATCTTTACTTGTTGCACTGAATTCTAACTTTTTATACAAAGTAATATTTCTTTCTTTTCTTTCTTTCTTTTTTTTTTTTTTGGTTTTTCGAGACAGGGTTTCTCTGTGTAGCCCTGGCTGTCCTGGAACTCACTCTATAGACCAGGCTGGCCTCGAACTCAGAAATCCACCTGCCTCTGCCTCCCAAGTGCTGGGATTAAAGGCCTGCACCACCACTGCCCGGTTCAAAGTAATATTTCAAAAGGGACATTCTGTCAGATTTGTGCCTGTCAGCATGCCCAACCTTCCCCTTATCCCCTTACAACTGGTTAGAAACGGTGCCAACCCCAGGGGCTTCCAGAGGAAGTGCTCCAGGATAGTCATTGGCTTTTCTCAAATGTCTCACCTACATATAGGCCCCTGTAAAACAAAGGATGGCACTGGGTGCTGAAACTTTTCTGTTTCCTCTTTAAACAACTATGCAAGGAGATACATTCCATAAAAAAAACAAACAAAACAAAAAAACAAAAACAGTATCAGGGCCAGGCAGCGCTCTGGAAGAACAAGTAGACAGCTCTCTGTGAATTCAAGAGGTCAGCCTGGTCTACATAACTAGTTTCATAAAATTGTATCACTTTGTAGCCAGCCAGGGCTACACAGTGTGAGCCTGTCTTCAGTCAGTCAGTCAGTCAGTCAGTCAGTCAAGCTTTGGAGGTAAAGGCACTTGCCACCAAACCTGTTATCTGAGTCAGATCCCTCGGAGCAACATTGGAGGTAGACAACTAATTCTCATGAGTTTTCCTCTGACCTCCACACATATGCAAGTCGCATAGGCAAGCACGTATACAAAATAACTGAACCAATAAATAAATGTCAAAAGAAACCCCTGCATAATGGTTCAAGTAAGTTTACAATTTTGGGTTGGACTAAATTCATAGCTACCCTCGGCTGCTTCGTCTTCCAGAGAAACCACACTTTGTCGCCACCCATGGTGCAGAGGAGCCCAGGCTTCGCTGAGGCTGAGCAAGCCCTGTGCTCTTCAGCTGTCCCTAGAAGTCCAAACACACGCCATTTTAACATCACTGAGTTGCTATAACAATTTTAGTCTCAAAGGACCTGGGTTCTTTGTTATTCAGCTAACCACCCACATGGCTTCCCAGCAGGTACATAACCTCTGCGGGCACCGGGTATGAGGCTGACAGTCCCAGCTGAGTCCAAGGTCCAGCTGCAGGGCCTCCTTTTCCAAAGTTTATTTAACAGGGCCTTATCCAAGTTCTAATTAGGGGGCCAGACAGTGTTCTTGTTTCCCAGCACGAATCCAGCTTCCCTATAGCTTTAAGTTTTCCGATGTTGTTCCTTAGGATATGACCTGTATACTGGTTGGTTTTGTGTGTCAGCTTGACAGAAGTCAAGGAGAGGAAGGAGCCTCAGTTGAGGAAATACCTCTATAAGATCCAGCTAAAAGGCATTTTCTCAATTAGTGGTCAATGAGGGAGGTCCCAGGCCATGGTGGGTGGTGCCATCCCTGGGCTGGTGGTTCTGGGTTCTCTAAGAAAGCAGGCTGAGCAAGCCAGTAAGTAACACCTGTGCGTTGCCCCTGTAGCAGCTCCTGACTCTTGTCCTGTTTGAGTTTCTGTCCTGGCTTCCTTTGATGAGCGACTGAAGTGTAAGCCAAACAAACCCTTTCCTCCCCAATTTGCTTTTTGGTAACGTTTTGTTGCAACAATAGGAGCCCTTATCTAAGACAAGCTACAATCACTGATGTAAATAAAATGCAGAGCTGATACTCCTGCCTCTCAGCGCTTCCAAGACTGCCCAAGTGTTTACAAAAGATGCACGAGGCACCCACTGTTCTGCCCATTTCCATCAAAACTGCCCATGCAGAACAAAACAGAAAACAGTGAGTGAATCGGGTATCTGATCCAGGCAAGCTGTGCATTCCTGCAATTACAGCACTCACCGGCTGAAGCAGGACTTTGAGTTTGAGTTTGGAAAAAAGTAAGTCTACAGGACAATGGTTAGTACTGACCTTTTTATTCTATCTATCTATCTATCTATCTATCTATCTATCTATCTATCTATCTATCTATCTAATCTATCTATCTATTGACAGGGTTTCTCTGTGTAGCTCTGGATGTCCTGGTACTTGCTCTGTAGACCAGAGATTTGCCGGCCTCTGCCTCCCGAGTGCTGGGATTAGAGTGTATCATCACCTTCTAGCTCCTTTTCATTGTTCTTAAGATTCATTTTTATTTTACGAATACGGGTGCTTTGACTGTGGGTTTTGTATGTGAACCATTTGCATGTATGGTGCCTGCAAAAACCAAAACCAAAACCAAAACAAAACCGAAGAAGCCATCAGATCTGATCTTCAGGAACTGGACAGCTGTGGGCAGCCGTGTGGGTGCTGGGAAAACCTGTTCTTGCTGTGAGCATTGAGCAGTAAGTGTTCTTAACTGCTTGAGCCATCTCTCTAGCTCCCTATTTTAGTTTTTGAGACAAAGTGTTTTGAGACATGTGTTTCAGGCTGACATCAAACTCAAATATAGCCAAGGCTGACTGTAAAGTCCCGATCCTCCTACCTCCAGATCCAGAGTACTGTATTATAGTTTGCACCACCGAACTAGGCATGGAACTTAGGGGCTGGAGAGCTAAAATCCTCACGTGAGCTGGGAAACTCTGGTCAGGGAAACACTGATAATGTCTGCAAACAGTGAAAATCAGGAAGCTCCTGATAAGAAGACAGCAGACCTACCTCCCATGCTATTTACAGCTTTGAAACCGCAGAGAAACAGATCTGCAGGAATCTTCTACCCCTAAACTTCCCCTTTCTGCCCTGCAAAAACCCCAAGTCCTCAGCACCTTGGCGCACACTCTCCACTCCCTTGAAGAGACTGGAGGACTTCATTGCTCTTTTCCTCTCTTTTTAAGGGAGCGGTGGTGGGGTGGGGTGGATGTGTCTCACTAGGTGTATCGGGCTGTCTTAGACCTCTCTATGAGGACCAGGCTGGCCTTGAACTCACAGAGATCTGCCTGCCTCTGCCTCCTGAGTGCTGGGACTGCTGGTGTATGGTACCACGCTCCTTCGTTGTTCTGACTGAAAGATAACTTACTTCTGTAGAGGTTGGTCTCCATTTTTTATTTTCATGTTGCCTCAATCTCGATCTAACAGGAGCTCTGTTGTATGACATGGTTCCTGGGAAGTATATATATACTCACCCCGGGAAGTGACCAACAGTAGGGCTTGGTGACCGGACTCTCCCTCTTGAGCTGTAAGTCCAAATGAACTCTTCCCTGAGTTGGTCATGGTGCTTTATCACAGCAGCAGAGGGTAACTAAGACTCTTTTTTCTGTTTGGCTGCTCTCATCAATACCACACTTTGCTCTCTCTATTTCTATCCTTCCTTAAAGTCTCCTATGACACATTTGAATTTATCACTACAGAGAATCCAGCACCCTTCGGGTTCTTTGCTGAGTATGACCTCTGTTGTTATGACAAAATGTCTGGTATTTTATGAGAAGAGGGACTTTTTTATTTTAGGCTTGCAGTTTTGGGATTTGGAAGCAATCTTGTGGTGTGACAGGCAGCAGGAGGCTTGGGGAGGCCATGTTTATTCTTTTTATAACTCCCACTTGGCAGAACAAATACACTTTTCGAGACAGCAAAAATTCTTTACAAGGGCAGTGACTTCAAGGATCTAACCCTGTTCCACGAGGCTCCACGTCTCCGAAGTTAACCATCTCAGAATCGCCAGCTTTGGCGGTGCTGGAGAGATGGCTCTTCCTGCACTGTGTCAGATAGCTCACAACAGTCTAGACCTCTGGTGTGTGTGTGTGTGATCTAATGCCATTTTCTGACAACCTTGGGTACCTGTACATATGCTGCATACACTCATATGGGAAAGAAACTTTTATTCATCAGAGGTAATTGTCATCCTCAGACTTACTGCCTCTGTCTACTACCCTAGGTCCAGTTCTGGAAGCTTCTACCCACTGTACAATCTTATATAGAATAGAATGTTTCAGTCTCTGAGACTTGCTCCCTAGTTCTTTGACTGGCTGATTCAACTCAGCTGTTCTGGCTCAAACTCCTTTCCACACTAACTAGCTTCTCTGGGGCTTCTGAATTGCTCTCTCTCTCTCTCTCTCTCTCTCTCTCTCTCTGCATTGCCCCACGCTCATGCAAACAACCCTAATTAAACTGGCTACAAAAATACAGAACAATGACAAGACATGACAATAGGAGGGGTGCTTGGTTGTGGGAAGGGAATGAGGGAGGGTAACGGAGGGTGAAGCAATGTATATACGTGAATGAAATCGTCAATGATAAATAAATAGATAAATAAACAAACCCCCAACAGTCGTGGCAGTGTGCACCTTTAATCCCAACATTCAGAAGGCAGAAATAGCAGATTTCTATGTCTGAGGTCAGCCAGGTTTACATAGGAAGCTCCAGGCCAGCCATGGCTACATAGTGAGTTCCTTTCAAATGAATGAATGCAAATGAAAATATTTAAGAATCAAATTTCTGGTCTTAAGATCTACCTCCTATTTTTCTAGAGTGTTCCTTTCTCTTCTCCTGTTTTCTTTTTTCTTTCTTTCTTTTTTTTTTTTTTTTTGGTTTTTCGAGACAGGGTTTCTCTGTGTAGCCCTGGCTGTCCTGGAACTCACTTTGTAGACCAGGCTGGCCTCGAACTCAGAAATTCTCCTGCCTCTGCCTCCCAAGTGCTGGGATTAAAGGCGTGCGCCACCACTGCCCGGCTATTCCTGTTTTCTTTTAGTACCAGCAATGCACAAGTATAATTCCCCAACTTTTTTTGGGGGGGGGAGATAGGATCTCACTATTGGCTTAGGCTAGCTTCCAACTCCCGTAGCTGAAGATGACCTTGAACTTGAAAATTAGCAATACAGCAGTTTGCGGAGTCTGACTATTGAGCACTGAGCCCTGGATCAGAGTTAAAATGTGTATAATGTGAGCAGTAGATTTCAAACACACACACACACACAACTTGAAAGAAAGAATAAAATATCACAGGGATATTTCATATTTACATTTAAAATTATAACTATTTTTTTAATATTTGTGTGTGTGTGTGTGTGTGTGTGTGTGTGTGTGTGTGTGCGCTTGCATGCATTTACATGCAGGAGCCCACAGAAGCCCAGAGAGGGTAGAGAGGGTATTGTATTCTCTGGGATTGGAGTAATGCAGGGTTATAAACAGCTAGGTCTTCTGCAAGAGCAACAAATGCTTTTAACTGCAGAACCATTTCTCCAGCCCCCTCATAACTGCATGTAACCAGTAACTTTCTTAGTATATGTGCCGAAATAAAATATCAAATATACTAAAATTGGAACGATACAGAGAAGATTAGCATGGCCCCTGCATAAGGATGACACACAAATTCGTGAAACGTTCCATATTTTATAAAATATCAAAGTGAATTTTACCTTTTCTCTTGTACTTTGTGTGTTTGTTCACTATTGGGTAGGTGCATATACGTGTGTGTGTGTGTGTGTGTGTGTGTGTGTGTGTGTGTGTGTATGTGCGCGCGCATGTTGAGGCCAGAGGTCAAACTTTGTTGTTCCTTAGAAACTACCTACCTTATTTTTGAGGCAGGATCTCTCTTTGGGACCTAAGGCTCACCAATTAGTCTAAAGTGGCTGGTCTGTGATTTTAGGGATCCTCTACACACCAGACTTTATACACGTATGTGTGGTGGTTTGAATAAGTATGGTCCACATAGATTCATGTGTTTGGATGCTTGGCCCTAGGGAATGGTGCTATTAGGAAGTGTGGCCTTATTGGAAGAGGTGTGTCACTGTGGAGGCAGGGCTTCGAGGTCTTAAAAGCTTAATCTACGCCCAGCATAAAACACAGCCAGTCTTCTGGCTGCCTTTGAGTCAAGATGTAGAACCCTCAGCTTTTCCAGCACCATGCCTGCGTGCTGCCCTGCGTCCTGCCATGATCTTAAACCTCTGAAACTGTAAGTCAGCCCCAATTAAACATTTTTCTTTATAAGAATTGTCTTGGTCATGGTATCTCTTCACAGCAATGGACAGCCTAACTGAGACCACATATAATACTTTTGTTAATTCTTTGAGAATTTCATATATGTATACAATGTATTCTGATTGTATTTACCTCTATTCCTCCCAGACCCCCTGCCCACTCTTGATGACTTTTTGTGTTTTTTTTTTCTTTTATAGCTCACTGACTTCATTTTGCATTGCCCATATATATACCCATACTGTGGGGCCGCTCACTAGGACATGGTCAACCTACTAAGATCCACACCATTAAAGAAAACTGATTCTCCCTTCCCCCAGAAGCAGTCTACTGTTAAAAGCTCTTCAGCTAGGGTAGGGGCCTATGATCTGTTCCCCACTCCATGCTAGAACATTGACTTGATCTTATTGGCATGCAACTGTAGAATTAAATATTTAATAAACAATAAATTCTGGTGGCACATTCCCTATCCGCCCCAATGGTTTATGTTCCCGAAAGAAAGACACACATGCTGCCTTAATATTTTAATATGCCTATGTAGCACAATAGCTTGGCCACTTCTAATCTCCACTGCTGCTTGAATCTACCTCCTGTTGATAATTCCAAGTTACTACTTACTAAATACTGTGTTCTACCTTTAGCTGCCCTGGACCCAGGGGCCATGCCCTCCTGGCTCCTTCCCATGGTGGCTATGCCTCTGTCCTCCACTATTTTCAGGCATGGCAGTTCCCCTCCCCCTCCCCTCCCCTCCCCTCCCCTTCCTTTCCTTCTCTTTCCCTTCCGTTCCCACTCTCCTAGCAAGGCAGATCTCCCTTTCCTCCCTCCTGGTCTCAAGCCCCTGCCCCTGCCCCCCCATTCTCAAGTCCCACCTCTGTCTGCTCTGCCCAACCCTTAGCTGTCAGCATCTTTATTTACCAATCAGAACCAACTGGGGCAGGCTCCCTCAGTGTCTTATGCATGTTGAGAGACAAATTTGCAACAATTTTGGGGACCCGAATTAACATTCGAATACAAGCAGCATAGGCCAAACCCACTACATGCAACCACAGCTCCAATGAGCTCATGGGGACAGCCTTCTGCACATCCAGAAGACACTGTTTTGCTTCATGCTTCCCCGTCATCTGGCTTTTATAATCTGTCCCTTCTTCTTCAATGGTCCCTGAGTCTTTAGGGGGCAAGGTGTAATATATATGTCCCATTCAAGGCTGAGTGTTACAGACACTTATTCTCTGTACTATGACCAGCTGTGAGTTTCAGCATTAACCACTGTCCACTGTCAAAGGAAACTTCTTTGATGAGAACTGAGAGCTGCACCCATCTGAGTAGAGAGAGATATGGATTTAGAGGGTGATTTGATGCTATGGTTGTCAAAATGATAGCAGTAGGCTAACCCCTGGGGCCCATGTGCTCCCCAATCTTGGGTCTCAGTCAGATTTGCAGCATCAACACTGTATTTTCTCCTGTGGAGTGACCTTAAATCCAACCAGGAGGGAGTTGGTTACTCCTATACCGTTCACTATTGCCTCCACAGGCATATCTGGCCATGTGGGTGCTTATCATAGTTCACAGGCTTCACAACTGGGGAAGATTGTGGATGACTTTCCTCCTAGCAATCTGCGTACTGAGAGGACTGAGTTAGCCAGAGCCAGGCTGACTCCATGACAGCCTGCAAACTGGCCATTTGGGAGACTAGGCCTAAGTTTCTATTTCCCAGAAATGAGAACCACGATCCAGGAACCTGTGGTCAGCCAACCAGAGCCGCAACCAGCCAGCCAATTCGAGGACACCTTGTCATCTGACCTGAAGTAAGAATAAGTAGGTAGAATGAGTAGGCAACCCCCTGGGAAACCTCCAGAGCCTAACCAATTGTACAGTCAGTCAGCCCTAGAGATAGAACTAACCAATCAAGACAAAAGGGCCTATACTCCTCCCTGGAATTCCCCTTACTGACAATAAAAACTGGGCCTGACAGTCTCCCGGGTCTCCATTCCCAAATGGGGAGACCCTGCATGCAGGAAATTCAGCTAAATAAATGCTTCTTGCTTATTTGAGTCTGAGGTATCATTCTTTGGTGATTCTGGGATCCTAACAATAGCACCCTCTGGTGCTATAAAAGCTAGTCACCAGGGAGAAGCTTTTTGGTCAGTACCAATTTGATTTCTCCATGTCCTGGGGTTAAAGTGTGTGGTGACTTGCCATCAAGTTCTGCTGAGTGACCAAAGCAATGGTAATAGCCTGCTTTATTTGGGGGGGAAGGGGGGCAGTTCTAGGATGCCCCAATACAAGCTTTTTATATGAGTGCTTAGGGTCAATTTCAGGTTCTAATGGCTGTTTGACAAGCATTTTACAGACTAAGTTATCTCCCCAGGACCTCCTTTTATTAAAAAAAAAAATGGTGGTTTTGGGGTCGGGTAGGGTGGCTCACACCTTTAATCTTCGTACAAGGCTTCTCTGTGGGTTCAAGGCCACTTGGTTTATATTGAGTTCCAGGCCAGCCACGCCTACATAGTGAAATCCTGTCTCAGAAAACCAAGTGGTTACTAGCATATTTTAACTTTTAAAAGAATTATTTCTTTTCTTTTATTTGTGTGAGTGTAATAGCTATTCCTGGTTGTTAACTTGACTATATCTGAAATGAACTACAATCCAGAATTGTATCATCTGTGATCCAGATCTGGAGGCTGGGAGATACAAGTTTCTGATCTAGATCTTGTCATGGAGATCTTGAGGCATAGTGGCTATGAATCCCAGGAGACTAAGGCAAAGAGATCTCTGAGTTCAAGGTCATCCCACATCCACGAGTGGTGGTACACACCTTTAATATGTGCCACACCTTCTGCTGGAGACCTACATAGGACACTGGAAGAAGGAAGATTCCCTCTTCTTCGCCTGCTTGCCTTGTGGGACTGAGCAACTACTGACTGGATCCTTGGACTTCTACTCACAGCTAATCATTGTTGGGGAGTTGGACTACAGACTGTAAGTCATTAACAAATTCCCTTACTATACAGGGACTACCCATAAGTTCTGTGACTCTAGGGAACCCTGGCTAAGATGGTATTTTGCCTGCCTGCATGCATGTGGACCATATACATGCCTGGTGCCTGCGGAAGTCAGAAGCGGCTGCCAGGTTCCCTGGAACTGGAATTAAGGATGGGTAGGAGCTACCATGTGGGTGCTGGGAACTGAATGTGGGCCTTCTGCAAGAACAAGTGCTCTCAGCTGCTGATCCATCTCTGTCAGCTCTTCGAGTATTTTAAATTGCATAAGGGCTTGTGCATAATGACTCAGTGGTAAAGCATATACATTGGATGCATGAAGCCATGAGTTTAATCATCATCATCAGAAACCATATTGCTAACAAGGGGAAATGAAATTGTGTATGTGGCCCACACATTACATTTATTTGTGGGCATGTGTGCAGGTGTATTCATGTGGAGATCAGAAGACAGGACAACTTCTGGAAGTCGGTTTTCTACCATGAGTATCCAACTCCAGTCCATAGACTTGTTGGCAGGCACTCTTACCTGCTGAGCTATCTCACCTGCCCTGGCTGACATTGTATTTCTATTGCACAGCGCTGGTCATGTAGAGACCTGAATTCTGCCACTAACTCACCTCCAGTGTTACAAGTTGTAGATTTATTGTTTCTGTTCTACCTAGAAGAGGCACAGATGTCTCTCCTGCTCTCACACGAAACAAGTAATAAAAATAAAAACCTACAAATAACTGATTTCAGAGGACAAACGTGCCACTCCAAAAGCTGAAGAATATATACGAAGTAATGACCAGTGCCCACGCTCTTTCTCTCTCTCTCCCCTCCGGCTGCCTCTCCTCTGGCTGGGTCTCCAGGTGGCGCACATGTGTGCACATGTGTACACATGGGTGTGCAAGCTAGAGGACAGCTTCAGCTGTCAATTCTCAGGACACCGTCCAGCTTGGTTTTCTGAGAGTGTCTCTCACTAGTCTGGAACATACCCATTCCGCAGGTAGCCTGCTGGCCGTAAGCGCCAAAAAGTTTTGCCTGTCTTTATCTCCAGACTTTACTTGGCGTGTGTGTGTGTGTGTGTGTGTGTGTGTGTGTGTGTGTGTGTATGTCTGTGTGTGTGTTTGTGTGCATGTATGTATACTTGTATGTATGCATGTGTGTGTCTGTGCAACAGCTCAGTTGACACTGCTTATTCTCCCCAGTCACTCCATATTTATTGAGATAGGATTCTTGAGCTCAAGAATTCCTTGCCAGAGGAATTGTCTCTGCCTCCTGAGAGCTGGGATTACAGGTAGCGGGGATTACTACAATTTCTACAAGAGTCCTAGAGATCTGAACTGTAGTCTTCACAGCTGGGCAGCAAATACTTTATATCCACTGAGTCATCTCCCCAGCCCGTGCCTGGCCTTTTTGGTGTATTCTGGGAATTAATTTTAGGTTTCCAGCTTAGCGGCAAGAACCTTTACTTGTCTTTTTGTTTTCTCTCCCCCTGATGCTGCTTGGGTCTTGGGTCTTGGATATGGGTGTTTTATTCAGAGCTGAGATCACGTAGTTTCAGCCAGTTTGACCAGTTATGGGTTTCTGCATTAACCAAAATCACATAGTCAAAACAAACTTAAAACTTTTTCTTTTGAGAAAGGGTCTTGAACTCACAGAGATCCTTCTGTTTTTTGCCTCCTGAGTTTAACAGTGTACGTTTATTTAACTTGAGAGGAATAAAACAATAAAAATAGGGAGAAAAAGGTTGAAATAATTACTTGCCGGCACCCACTGGACTAGGTCGTCTAGGATCTTAAATAGAGGAGGCTGGCCGGATCCACCAGGGGAGGGGAGGGGCCGGAAAGAGGGGAGGGGCTTATGCCGGTTTCAAGGCGGCTGTAGGACTCTCTGGCAAACCCCCGTCTGCACTCGATAGCCGGAAGTTGTCTTGCCTTCGCCTCTAGGAAGCGGAAGTGCAGGGGCAGCTGGCAACAGGGTTATTGCTTTGAGAAACCGGCTTGTGAGGAGCGGCGGGAAAGGCGCGTGTCGGCTCCTCACTGGCGCAGCCTCCGCGGCGATTGCCGCTGCCCCGCCCTGCCCAGGCGTCGTTGCAGGCATCGGAGTGGACGAAGCGCGTCTCGGGCATGTGCGGCCGGGGGGATGCGAACGCTGCGGATGCCGCGGCTGCGCGGCGGGTGACAGGTACCTCGGGTGGCGTGGGGAGGCCTCGGAAACAGGAGAGGGGCCAGTGCGGGAGGCGACCGTGAGTTCGAGTCACCTTGGGTTTCCTCTTGTACTCAGACTAGGTTTTCCCTCCAGTGTCCTCTCCGCGATCACCTCAAGTTGTCCCCAGCGGTCTTCTGTTCTTTGCGAGTGGCGGCGGGCTCCAGCAGTCCTGACCCCGTTTGAAGTGTAGGAGGAGGAAGCGCCCCCAGGACTTTAGACCAAGTCTGACCCTAAGTAGGTTGAGAACCAGCATTTTGCATGACTCTGGAGAAACGAGTTGGTGTTTTTATAGGTTTCTGTTTCAGGTGATGCATCTGTGGGTGATAAGATCTCTTGGCGTGAAATTGGACGGTTCACTTCACTTTTAGCTTGTGATCTGCGTGCGTCTCCAACACATTGTGGTCGTGAGCTTTTCTTGCTGCTGGGCTGAAATCTCTCTTGTTTTGCATTTGTTGCCAGGTTTAAGATGGGGAGCATGTTTTATTTGTTCTGAGACCTGTGATCTTACCCTTGCTGTGCCTTGGAAACATCTGTGCACTTGCAAGCTTATTGTAGTATATAAAGTTCTTTATTTCCTAGTAATACCTTGAACACTGTCAAACGCATGAAGACATATTCATATCTGTTTGCTTTCCCCACCACTTTGGAGTTAGGGTCTCAGAATCCCAGGCCACCCTTGGTATTCCGGCCACCACCCGACGGACCTGCTTGGAGACATTTTAAAAAGCTAGTTAATACTACAAAACTGGAACAGATCGTAGCCTTTCCCTTTGACTTGCTTTTGGCAAACTTAGTTGAAACTTTTCTTTCTTAAATAAAAATTTTTATTTTGTTCTGTGTGTACAGGACTATTTAGTGGAGTTAGTTTTCTCCATCCACCTCTGTGTGGCTTTCAGGGATCAAACTCAGGCCCCCAGGTTTGCATGACAAGAACCTTTACCCACAGAGCCATCTTGCTAAAACTTTCTTCTTTGCTTTCTTGAGGAAGGAAAAGAAAGGGAGAGAGATCTAGATATGGAGACACAGATCTGTCTGTCTGTCTGTCTATCTATCTATCTATCTATCTAGAGAGAATATGAATATGTCATGTAGAGATCAGAAGACAACTTTAGAAGAGGGTACTCTCTTTCCACTGTGGGGGTCTGGGAATTGAACTCAAGTTTTCAGGCTTTGTAGCAATTGCCTTTATCCATTGAGCCATCTCCCTGACCCAAAACTTTATTAAAAGAGGTTTGTATAGTAGCAGGGTATCTTAGTGCGCATTTAACTATTGGGGAATAGATGGAGCTATGGAGAAACCTTAGTTAGAATGTCTCTGCTGGGATCCAATCCTTTGCATTCATATGAATAGTATTTCGTCGGAGTGGAAATCAAACGTATGTTTCACAGAGAAGAGCTATTGGAAACGAATGTTTCAAGTTTACTAATTTCTTCTCACTTAGATTGAATGTTTCCTGTTACTTTTCTTGGCTGCACATGCGCGCGCGCGTGCGCACACACACACACACACACACACACACACACACATCGAAACAGTCTGTAGACTTACAGTTGCAGGTTTTTTTGCCTTTTTTTTTTTAAAGAGTTCTTTAACTTTAGTTTAAAAACGATGAAGCAGCTGGGTCTGTGCGGGTGCCCTCCCGTAACCCCGGCACTTGGGAGGGAGTAGAGGTTGTAGGATTTGGAGTTCAAGGTTGTCCTCGGCTAGGACAAGGTAGAGGTAGAGGGCAGCATAGGTCATGACAAGAACCTCTTTTTCAAAGACAAAGGAGTTTGGTGGCAACTTAAAAATCGTGCCTGATCTGCTTTCTGGAAAGTGAAAGCATTCGCCACACACACCTGCCACTTACAGTTTTTAATATTTTATTGTGGATCAGCCAGTGAGCTTTAGTTCAAATGCTCTAGGGACTCGTGGATGGCTGCTAATGGACTCGGACCTAGAACTTGTTAGAACACTTGCTGGTGTCCGCCATGCTGGCCAGCACTGCCCTCTTAGTTGCTGTCAACTCGGAATATTTATCTTCATGAGCAGCTCAAAAGGACTACCAGGGTCAGAGTGCTAGTGGAACTTACACAATGGAAGAAAGCATTTTCAAACAGACTCTTGCTGAGTGCTTCAGTGAGGGTCTTCCCTGTTTCTCTGGACGTTTTTCCTTCTAGTATCACTTATGAGGTGGAGTGTGGGATCAGGCTTGCAAAGCTGTTCTTTTCTGTGTAGCTTTCATCTTGTTCCCATCTGCAGTGGTGCTGACATAGCAAGGGTGTGTCAACCCCTTGATACCCCTTTACAACCCCCAGAACTCTAGCTCAAGGAGATCCAGTGGTCTCCGGCCTATTTGGGTACCTGCACAAATGTGGTATATATAAATTCACTCAGCCACACGTATAGACATATTAGTAAAACTAATAAATCTTTAAAATATTGTGAGAGTATTTCTCAGTATGTAGCTTCTCACTTATATCCTTCTTACAGTTTTAATCTTTTTGTGTGTGTGTGCTTTTCCTTGTGTGTTTGGGTGGCTCATTCATGGGTGTGTCGGGGCCCCAGGTCGTTGTTGACAGTCTTCCTCATGGGGCTGGAGGGATGGCTCAGTGGTTAAGAACGCTGGCTGCTCTTCCATCCTTCATTCCTAGCATCTACATTGTCAGCTCACAACTGTCCATAATTTCAGTTTTGGGGGGACCTGATGCCCGATTGTGGTACAAATGGGGGCACACATATCTACAGGCAAGTAAAACACCAATACACATAAAAAATTTTTTTAAATAAAAATATTCTTAGGTGTCTATCTGTCTCTGTCTCTCTCTGTCTGTCTGTCTATCTATCTATCTATTAAAAGAGTCTTCTTTACTTTCTATTAAATTACTTTTAAAGCAATGTTTTTGCTTTAAAAATTTTTGAAATTTTAAAGGATACATGGTTTCACCATGTATCCTTGGCTGGCCTTGGAATGTATTGTGTAGCCCAGGCTATTTTGAACTCATAGAGATCTTAGCGTACAACAAGAATGTCTGTTGTCAAGGGGATTTTCAGGTTCAGTTTCTGACATTAAGTGACTAGGTCTGGAGGAAAGTCACAGTAACCACTTTATTCCTTTGGGATGGGAGAGGCCCTAAGGCTGAAGTCTGCTCGGCTGCTGCTGGCTTGGGTATTTTATAGGTCCCCTGGGTCCTCTTCTTTCTCCTATTAGACCTCTTAAGATACCTGCCCCAGTGCCTTCCAGATGTTTCCCCTTGAAATGTCTCCCAGAAACCAGAAGCCACTGTGTCAGTGGCTTCCCACTGTTTCTTCCCCTGCCCATCTGTATTCTGTAACACCCCTCCAAGTGCTGCTGTGCACTAGCCGTGTGGTCCTGGGCTTTGTAAATCATAGTGAATCTTGGCCCACACTCTGTTGTTTTCTTAATCCCTTCACGAATGAACCAGTGTCTATTCCATTGTCCTAGGCACGGTGCCCACCACAGGCAAAATGAGGAGTTCATGTTTAGCCCCACAAGTCAGCCTAAGTGTGAACCAGTCAGGGTGGTTGGGTGGATTGCCCCAGTGCCAGTTTTAGGCCTACTCCCTTCAGATTGACATAGTTCCTTTCAAAGACATGCCCATAAAAAATAAAACAAAACAAAAACTTCTATTTGGGGGAAGGGTTTGATTCAGGGACTCTCTACCGTAGCCCTATCTGCTCTGGAAGTCACTTTATAGAGCATGTTGGCCTCAGACTCAGATTCTCCTGTCTCTGCTTCCCTAGTGCTGGGACCAAAGGCGCATACCACACCTGACTCAGAAAAACCTGAACCTGCCTTTGTTCTAGAGAGAATGTGGTTTGCTCAATTTGATTCTGCAGAGAATGCACCACGTCCCCTAAAATGGGTGGGAAATGGATAGCACAGCACTGTAGACACTAACACTGTAAGGCATAGAGGTGTGCTCCTAAAATCCCAGCAAGCGCCCCAACTCCAAGCAGCGGGGTTACTGAATAAGACATTTTAGAACCATACAATCCTACTAATGGAACAAAGCAAGGCTCCAAACTCTGCCACTTAGTTCCCGCATCTCAAAGGTAAACGGCTCTGGGCTTCCCTTGTCTTACTTCTCAAATGGGGATGGTGGTGCTTCCTTTGTAAAGCACATCTGTGGACTGACTACTGATGTGCACCTCTGCTCCCCTCCAAATCTTTGGTCCTTTGGTCACTGTGTAGAGAGACCAGCTAACAGGATGCATGTGCGATGCTTAGACCTTTATACCCACATCACCGCCCCTGCCCGTCCCTGCATTGAGTTCTATCTCACCCCAAAGCTTAGCCTTCCTTGTTCTCTGTCTACTGTTACACTATACCCACACATGCATTTATTCACAGATATACCCTAGTTTTTTGGCTAGGCTTTGCATATTAGGGAGACAATGCAGGTTTTTTTCTGTCTGATTGTGTGACCTTAGTTAATATTATACATCTAAGTATACCTATTTTCCTGAAAATTTGATTGTTTTTCTTTAGCGCTGAATAGTATTTGTGTGTGTGTGTGTGTAAAAATTTCATTTTCTGTGTATTGATGGACAACTAGGTTGATCCTAATTCTTTGCTGTATTGAATATAGCGGCAGTAACCATGGCGGCACACATGCAGAGCGTGGGGTTTTCTGGATATCTACCTAGCAGTGAGGTAGCTAGGTCATGTGATAGCTCTGTTTTTAATCTATTGGGAAATCTCCAATGTGTTTTCCACAATGGCTGTATTAATTTGTGTCCTCCCAAACAGGGAATAAGAATTCCTCTGTCTTTCCACATCTCTGCAGCATTGGTTGTTGGTTTGGCGGCTGACAGTCATCCTTTCTCGCCGTTACCTTAAAGGAGTTTTAACTTGCCTGATGGGTAGTGATATTGAACACTTTTAGAAAGACTTATTGGCCATTTGTGTTTCTTATTTTGAAAACTATCTATTCATTTTATTTGCCCCTTTGTTGAGTGACAGTTTTATTTCCTTGCTACTGAATTTCTGCAGTTCTTTGTAAATTCTAGATATTCTTCCCTTGCCTGAAGCATAGCTGAGACTGGTTCCCATTCTGTGAGCTGGTTGCTCTGTTGGTTGTTTCTGTTGCTGTACAGAAAGTCTTTAGTTTTGTCCAGTACTTGGGGTTAGTTTCTGTGCTACTGGTATTCTATTAAAAAAGCTCTTGCCTATTCCAGTATCAAACAATATCCCCTGTTTTCTTCTAGGAGTTTCAGGCTTTATTTATTTATTTAAATTGTTTTTTAAAAATTAATTAATTATTTTATTTATTTTACATTTTTATTATTATTGCACACCAGAAGAGGGCATCAGATCCCATTACAGATGGTTGTGAGCCACCATGTGGTTTCTGGGAATTGAACTCAGGGCTTCTGGAAGAGCAGCCAATGCTCTTACCAGCTTACTGAGCCATCTCTCTAGCCCCGAAGTTTTAGGTTTTAAATTAAGGTCCTTAACTCAGGTAGAATGGTTTTTGTACAAGATGAGAGGTGATCTGATGTCATCTTCTGCAGGCAGAAGCTCAGCGTTCCAGTGCTGTTCGTTGAATTCTTTTCCCCAGTGTATGTCTTTGGCTCTTTGTGACTGTCATTTTGTGTCAGGACCTCTGTTTCGCTGATTTGCCTGTTTGCCCATGTGGCAGGACCAGTCTCTCTTTGTCACTGTAGCTCTGTGCTGTAATTCCAGGTTGGCCTTGTAAGACCTGTAGCCATGTTCTTTCCTCCTTTTTTGAAAATTATTTTTTCCTACAGTATATTCTGATTATTCTTTTCTTTTCCCCCAACACCTCCCAGATTCTCCCTACCTTCCTACCCACCCAACTCCATGTCTTTTTTTCCTGTCTGTCTTTAAACAAACAAACAAAAAACCCCCCAAAACAAGAAGTACACCCCCCAAACAGGCAAAACCTAAAAATGAAAGAAAATGGAAACCAAATTATACAAGTAAAAGACCAATAAGACAAAAATGAGCCAAATAAAACAATTCAAACAAAGTTCACCGAAATACAGTTGAATTTGTATTGTTGGCCATTTACTGTTGGGCCGTGGGGCCTGCCCTGGGGTGGTTAATATACCCAGGTAGGCTCCACTCTTCCTTTGCAAGTGGGGTAGGTGCAGGTGGCTTCCTGGTTAGGGATGGGAGTCTGTGCTGCACCTGTGCAGGCCCCTTGTGTGCTGCTCTCTCTGAGTTCATGTGAATCAGTCCTGTGGTGTCTGGGGGCACTTTCCCAGGTGCCAGCCATCTCCTCTGGCTCTGACCGTCTCTGCCAAGCTCCCTTACCCTGAGGAGAGGATTTGACGAAGATGTCCCATTTAGGACTGAGTGCTTCATTAACACATGGAATGTTCAGTGGTTGGTTGTTTTTCGTTTATTTGTAGAGAAGATGGCTGGGCTTGAACTTAACAGTCTTCCAAAATAAATACTTTGTATTTCTATACTTTATTTTGTTTCAATTATTTTTTAGTCTTTTTGTACATTGTATAAAGTAGGCTTTTTTAAAAAAAGATTTATTTTATTTATATGAGTATACTGTAGCTGCCTTCAGACACACTAGAAGATGGCATGGGATTCCATTACAGATGGTTGTGAGCCACCATGTGGTTGCTGGGAATTGAATTCAGCAGTCAGTGCTCTTAACCACTGAGCCATCTCTCCAGCTCTAAAGTAGGCTCTTAATATAATAATATTAGTTTTAAAAAAAGTAGATCCTAATTGTCTTACTCAGTATTTTTTTTTCCCCTTCTTTGGCTTTTTGAGAAAGGGTTTCTCTGTGTAGCCCTGGCTGTCCTGGAACTCTGTGAACCAGGCTTGTCTTGAACTCACATCTGCCTGGCCCTGCCTCCCAAGTGCCAGGCCGAAACACGTGCAGCAACACCCAGCTCACTCAATATCTTTTATGTCTATCTCCATTAGGAGATTTTAACCTGTATCAAGGAATGGGTGTGGCCAGGAAGAGCCTGCCATAGCCTAACATAGCCTAACTAAGCACCAGACTGTTTAGTACTTCCTCCTTCTCATCCTCACAGCCCCACTCAGAGTTAAATGCTAACCTTCCTCCCCCTCCCCCAAACCTCCCCTCCCCCAAACCTCCCCCCCGCCTCGCCCCCCCCCCCAAAAAAAAACCCAGGGTTTCTCTGTGTAACAGCTCTGGCTGTCCTGGAACTGACTTTGTAGGCCAGGCTGGCATCGAACTCACTGAGATCCACCTCCCGTTGCCTTCTGAGTGCTGGATTGAAGGTGTGCACTTCCCTGGCCTTTGTTGTTGTTGTTGCTGCTGCTGTTGTTATTGTTGCCCAGGCTAGTAAACTCTGATTTCGGCCCAGCTTCCTGAGCAGCTAAGATTACAGGGTTGAGTCACCAGGCCTGGCTTTTACTTTTCTTTGCGAGGCACTGGTGAGGAATGTGCATGCTGGGGTAGGCAAGGGTTTCACCCCTGAGCCACAGTTAGAGAGGGAGTATGCTGACCTCTGTATAGCTCTGTGGTGGGGCTGAGGGTGGGGGTGTCTGATTTAGGAAGTTCTGTTGGCTGGTGTCTATCATGATGTCACTCAAAACTGGAGACTCTTGTGCAGTGGTCTGGGTGCTGTCTGGGTGCAGATGTCAGTTTGCTTGGAGAGGCTGCTGCTGGGAGGCTCTGTGCCGCTTCCCAAAGAACTTGGATTCTCTCCTTTGTAGATGGGAGCGGATGACATGAGAAACTACCAAACTCTTGGCAGATTCCAGATCCAGTTTTTGAGTTGTTACTTTTGAGGTGCACTACATTGTTTCCTGGAGTAGAGCTAAAGAAACTGAGCCATAAACTGGGTGGCTTCTGTCAGCAGATCTCATTGTCTTCCAGTTTTTCTACTGCAAGTCCTCAATTGAGGTGTGGCAGCACCACATTCCCCCCAAAACTATGAGGGAGGACTTTCGAGTGCCTCCTTCAGTCTGGTAGCATCAGAGTCCCAGATACTTCTTGACTTGTGGTATAGCTCCAGTGTTTGCTTCTCTGCTCACAGTTACTCTCTCTGGGTCTGGTCACGTTTCTTTCTCCCTCTCTTAACACTAGTGATACTGGATAACTGACCTGATGACCAAAATGTTATCGCCTTGTAAACACTCTGTCTCCAGAATGTTCCCATTCTGAGGTAGCAGGGTTATGACTGTACCACATCCTTCCCCCACTGGAGAGTACAATTCAGCCTCCATTAATACTAGTCATTTACAATCTGTCTTAGCGTTGTTTACCCTTGGACTTCGTGAAGTTGCATGCAGCCTGCTGTGTGACCAACATCACCCTTCAGGAAGGGAAGTGGTACCCTTACAGGAAAGGCTGTAGTTGACCAGCCAGCTTTAACTCCCCGACTTTCCCACTTTCCTTGGTGCAGGCCATCATGGTGTTAAGTGCTGTTGGTCTCAGAAGTATTTGTTTCTGTTCCTTCACGGTTATCTTGTGTCCCCAAGTATCAACATTTTGTGCTTCCTCGTGGAATTTGAACAATACCTTCTCTTTTTTCCCCCTCTGTAGGGCTCTGTTACAACATGGGACTCCTGCTTGCACTGGCCTTACTGTGCCTGTTTTCCTTAGCAGAAGCCAATTCAAAAGCCATTACAACCTCTCTCACCACAAAGTGGTTTTCTGCTCCATTGCTGCTGGAAGCCAGGTAAGGAGGATTCTCTTCTCAGGATGGAGTACTCTAGACCTAGGGTCTGCAGGAAACGGATACTCTGTTCATTTGCATGTGTTAACTGTCCCTAGTAGTGCCCACTGTGTGCTACACAGAAGGATGTACTGCACGAGGATGCAGACTCTGTCTGTCAGCTGCACATAAGAACAAGACGCTAGGATAGGAGAATGGGGTGGAGGAGAAGGGAGCTGAAGAACCCACCAGGTCTTCTTGTTTAAAGAGACTCCTGTTCTACTTTGAAATCTCCCAAATCTGGACACTTTCTTAAGTTTAGAGGTTTTATTATTATTATTTTATTTTTAAACTTACTTTTGTAGTAAGTCAGATCTTACTAATTTATATCGGCATATATACACGTTTAAAGTTTTTTTTTTTTTTGTACTACATAGTATTCACTTGCATAACTATATTGGTCCTCGACACTATGTAAACCAATAGGGTGAAGATCATATGCTTGTAATCCCAGCACTTGAGAGATTGAGGCAGGAGGATCAGGGGTTCAGGGACATCCTTTAATCTATACAGAGTTCAAAATCAGCCTGAGATACACGAGACAGTGCTAAAAAATTAGTTATCTTCAAGCTGGGAATGGTGCCATATCTATAGCAGCAGCTAGGATGGAAGGATGGGTAAGTTATGCAGCCACTATCTGAAGACATCATCATCCCAGAGCAGCATAACACTGAGAGGCTGGGGATGTAACTCAGCGGTACAATGCTTGCTTGCCTGCCAGGTGTAAGCCTGTGAGGGTCAGTCCTCAATGCGGCCCCGTGTCTTCCTCCAAAGATGGTTAGCCACGAGTGATAGTATACACCTCTACATCCCGCACATGGAGGGGCTAAGGTAGGAGATTTGTGTGTTTGAGGCCAGACTGGGCCACATAGTGATCCTCTGTCACCAACAAACAAACAAACAAACAAACAGGCTATAGATTTAATTATATGAAATAATTAAGTCTGAAATTGGTAAAATATGTATTAAGTGATTTAAGCAAGAATTCTTGGGTTTTTGTTTTTTTTTTTTTGTCTCATGTATCTCAGACTTGGCTCAAACTTACTATATAGCCAAGGATAACCTTGAATTTGTGATGTTGCCTCTATCTATTCAGTGTTGGGATTATAGCCTGTGCTATCATGCCTGGTTTATGTGATACTGGGGATAGTGAACTCAGGATTTCAGCTGTGCTAAGCAAGCACTCTACCATTTGAGCTGCGTCTCCAACCCCTAGAAGGATCTTAGGACACATACTCTTGGCATTGGGAAAGCATGTCTGAAACTGTCAGCTCTCACTCCTCAATGTTTTCCCAGTTTCTTTGATTACAGTTGAGTATAATTGAATCTGTAGGCTATGATGTTTGCTTCACCAGCTTCCTTATTACAACATCTCCCTATTTCAAGGTATCCCTGGCAATTTACCATTTTGAGCTGTTACTTTCAGGCCCCTTCTCCAGTAGGTGTTGGTCAAGGTGATGGGCCTAGTAGGCGACTCTAAAGGAGCTTCGTGTATTTGAAATCACTGCAGTTACCTCCAGAGTTCGCTGAGGGCACTGTCTCTGATGGTGGATTGACACTGTCTCTGTGGATGAGGATGTACCAGGACATGTGGCTGTTATAGCTCTTGTTTTCCTCCTTAGCCCTAAGGGACCCAAAACATTCCTGTGTATATTTTTAGACTGTGAAGGGATTTTAGCTCTGTGATTACCCATGAAATGATATATACATTTAATTAAAGTAAAACTCTTGAATGTTTTGAGCAGCTATAGGTACTATAGAAATATGTAAATAAGTATTATTATTAAAATTGAGACAACAATCATTTATTGTCAGATACTATAATGGCCAAAGAATATAGAATGATAGTTATATAGAATGAGTTATAAATCAAATCTACTTGAATTTATATCGACAGCTAGTCTAAGAAAATAGGATTACCACCAGATTTACAGATTCTGGAGGACAGTCGGGTTGCTTGTAAGACTACATTCTCTCTCTCTCTCTCACTCACTGTGTATGAGGGACAGAGTCTTGCTATATAGAGACTAGGCTAACCTTATACTTGTGATTCTCCTGCCTCTGTTTCGTAATAACAACTTTTGGGATTATAGGCATGAGCTACCAAGCCCAGCTAGCTCCCTTTTATTTTTTCTGTAGATGAAGACTTTAGCAAGTTCCTAGCAGTTTGCTTTATTTGGAGCATGGTTGTGATCAGGGTGACTGTAGTCAGGGTGACTATGATCAGGGTGGCTGTGACCAGGGTAGCTGTGATCAGGGTGGCTGTGACCAGGGTGGTTGTGATCAGGGTGGCTGTGATCAGGGTGACTGTGACCAGGGTGACTGTGGTCAGGGTGACTGTGATCAGGGTGGCTGTGAGCAGAGTGACTATGGTCAGGGTGACTGTGATCAGAGTGATTGTGATCAGGGTGACTGTGACCAGGGTGGCTGTGACCAGGGTGGCTGTGACCAGGGTGACTGTGATCAGGGTGACTGTGATCAGGGTGGCTGTGATCAGGGTGGCTGTGATCAGGGTGGCTGTGAGCAGGGTGACTGTGATCAGGGTGACTATGACCAGGATGGCTGTAGTCAGGGTGGCTGTGATCAGGGTGGCTGTGAGGACTTGCACCTGAGTAAGGGTGCCGAGTGTACTGAGAACAGACCCTCCCAAGTATTTTCCTTACTCTTCCAGTCCTTACTCACCCCAGTCTCCACAATAGCAGTGGAAACATGGAAGTTTGGGGTTTTTTTTTTTTTTTTTTTTTTTTTTTTAGTTTTCTTTAGATGAAGAACTTTGTGTTGCAATGTTTTAAAGGTATTTGTCAATCATGTTATCCGTAATTAGGGTTGTAGGTGGCTTTTCCTAGGTGCTTCTGTAGAGCCAGAGAGCAGTAAGAGTTCCATCCTCTTCTTCCCCAGCTGGAATGCTTTATAGCAAATCCACAGCTGCGTTTACTCACGGGCATAGGAATGCACAGCTAAAGAGCAGAATGAAAGAAAAGGCAGAGTTAATTGTACTACACAAAAGATACCAGTGTTTGTGTAGCGCCTTCTGTTCTCTTCTGGGTTACTTCGGTGGATTTGATAGTGTTAGTAAGACCTCTGATGTGGATCAAGAATGGGCTTCAGGAAGCTCGTTTATGGCTGTAAGGAGTACTTAGCCCAAGTGAGCACTTGTTTTGTTGCTGTTGTTGCTGCGTACTGCATTTTTCCCTTACTTAGCTCATGACTTGGTGGTCAGGTGCATATCGTGACTGACTTCTTAGTATCTGTTTTCTTAGAGTGTAAGCTGTTCTAAGGCCAGTCTATTTATATCAGTTATCAGACAGCCTAGAAAAATAAGTCTCATGGAGGCACTGAATAATCTATTAATAATAATGGGCAATTCTTGAAACCCATTTTTAGAGAAGCTGTGCATCGCCAGGAATTGTCTCTTCCTTTCCCATATTTCTGCGGTTAGCTGTGGAGTAGAGTGAGAGCTGTCTATCCCAGGGTTGGCAAGTGGTGGGCGGGCCTTCCTGTGGCGACGGAAGGAAGCTGAGATCTAGGTCACAGTTTGCATCAGGACAGTGAGAGATCACCACAATGGGTCTGGGCTTCATTGCCAGTTTACATGAGTCATTCATTCAGGCACCGCTTGCACTTTACTTACTTCAGGAACTTAACTCTTGAAGGAAAGGAAATTCAGAAAGACCATTGTCTTAAGATAATAGTGTAATAGTAAAAGATAAGTTCTTAGATTTGATTTTGTTAGATGTGTACTAATTTTAAGCTAAAATTTGGTGATATTGAAAGTTTGTTGTTTTAGATGCTAAAAGCTTAACACACTGCCTTTATCCTTCTAGAAATCGTTCTGAGGTTCATGTTTGCTGTGGGAGAACCTCTAGCTAACATATTTGTTCTTCATAAGATCTCTCAGAAAGGGTGTGAGCGGAACTGCACTAGAATGGCCAGTTCCTAATTCTGTCATAGCTGATGAGTTCTGCTGATGGGTTTCATAAGTCATTTGTACATTAGGGCTTCCCTATTATTACAGCGTTTTTATTGTTCCAGGTTTCTTAAGAAATAGCTACTGAGTGAGCACATTATTATGCTGTTACTAATGCTAAGGAAATAATGAAGCTTACTTTCCATTAAGAAAATTCACATTATGCATAAGGATGTATAATATATATATATGCACGTGTGTGTGCGTGTATGGGTGTGTGTGTGTGTGTGTATGTATGTAAAAGCCAAACTACAGACATTTGGGAAATCTCCTTTTATTCTCACTAGTAATATAGTTTGTGTTGAAAGATTTCGTTGTCTCATTGCTGACATCTCCCTCTTTTCTCCCAGTGAGTTCTTAGCAGAAGACAGTCAAGAGAAATTTTGGAGTTTTGTAGAAGCCAGTCAAAACATTGGATCATCAGATCATCACGGTAAAATTGAAGCCAATACTTGTTTGATTCTGTGGTTTGGGGAAATGTTAGAAGAAAATGGTCTTCTATGTATAATACATGTAACATGGCAGCTAATAGAAAACTTTTTCTTTAACGACTAGAGTTGTCCTGGTAGGAAGATTGATTGATCTTAGCATAGAGCATGGGAAACCTATGCTCTGCCACTGAGCTATTTCCAAACCCCTACTGATTTAGACCAACACATTATTTATTTTCCTTTTGAAGAGATGAGGTCTTGCTTTGTGAGCCGGCTGATTACACGGCCGGCTGCTTCAAGCTCTTGGATAACTGGGACTATTGGTAGACACCATTGTGTGGGCCACAAATCATTTTGTGTATGCACAGTTTGTAATTGTGACTGCAAACTATTCCTTTCTTCCCATTGCATTTGCTCTGGTGTGCTCTTTTGTTAATGTACTTTGGGACTACTTAACGGAAATACATTGTATTGTAGATCATTTAGTTTTAAGTTTATCTGTCTGTTTTGGTATGAACTAATTACACAGTTCGTCTATTTGTGTTAAGTGTGTTATCATTAAGTTAATGCCACCAAGCATCTTTTCTGATATGCCTGCTGGCCACTGAATACTGGCGTGTCTCGATGTCAAATTAAGTTGTATCTTACATTGCTCAGTTTTAGTTTATGGTGTGCTTTCTTGAACATTTCTAACACAAAAGATGTAGGATAGGTTAAAGACATTGCTAGCCTAATAAGATGCTAATAGATGAGACACTCTTGCATTACCTAATGGTGTTCTGGATGGGCCACAGACACGAGAGTGGTGCCACCCAGTGAGCTCTTAGTTGTCATGATTTGGGTAAGTGTACTTTATTGATTCATATAGTGACAAGAGTCATTCGATAGTGTATTGCTCTGAGCATATCTTCCCTCAGTCACATATGACTGTCATTAAAATGTTGAACTCTACACGGACAAGTGTCTCTTCTTACTGGGTCAGCAGTGGCTGGAAACTGACTACTGTTAAGTTAAATGGAATGGGTTACTTTTACATTTTTGCTAAAATAGCATTTTAATGGCCATCTGAGTTTTGTGACAGGAATACATACAGATTTTGATCGGCATTTATAAGTTTTAGTCATGTGGTCATGTAACTTAGAGTAAACTAGAGTTGTTTGTGACAACTTATTTCACAGAGCTAGAGGCCCAGCCAGAGGTCTCGAGCCCAGGGTTCGATGGCCGGAGCTTGACTCCCAGCTCCCATTGCCAGCAGCTCGCTGCTGCCTGTCACTCCAGCTCCAGGGGTTGATGTCTCTGGTTCTGAGGGCAGCCATGTGCATGTACCAACACACAGACAAACACATCACTGGAACCATAAAGTAAACCTCAAAAACATATTTTACTTTTAGGATTTCTTGTAATAAATGAGTTAAAACCTCAAGTCTTAACATTTAAAATGAAATTTCAATATAAATATTCTGGATAATGTTACAGAGATGTGAATTGATAAGAGCGTGCTCATTGTTTCATTATTCATAGTTCTACCATCCAAAGATTGACATTAATTTCTATGAATATTTTGAGGTATTTCTTTTTTTTTTATTTCATGTAAGATGATGCTAATGTGATATGGAACCTTTTATATTCTGCTTTTAAGCTGCAAATTCTGGGGCTAGGGCGATAGCTCAGTGGCTAAAGCACTTACCGAGCAAGCCGGAGGGCCAGCGTTCAGACCCCAGAACCCTGCAGGGCCAGGCAGACATGATAGCCGCCTGTCATCTTGGCACTTGGTGGAGAAAGAGGTCACCGGATCAAGCTGGCTGGCAGATTTAGCTGCAGCTGGCATGTTCTGGTGTCATGGAGAGAGCTTGCCTCAACATGTAAGTGGGAAGAGATTGAGGAAGATGCTTGGTATAAATTTTAAGCCTGCATACACACATAGGCGTGTTCATGTCTCCTTGAAACAATTGTGCTCTCACATACATGTGTGTACAGCACACTCACATGCCGACTCAATATTTTTCCAGTTGAAGATTTTTATTTTTTTAAATTACTCATAAAGCTCATACTGCAGACAAAGCTATATGAAAACTTAGGTGTCTGTTTCTTGTATTTCTTGCTTGCTTTTGAAAGTCATTTAAAACATTTTTATTTTTATTTATTTTTTTATACTACATTTACACACACATGTATACACATGCACACATCTTTATGTCACAGTCTTGGCACAGATGACTACTTGCTATGTAACAAGCTTTGTCCCTCTGCTTTTCATTTACTGGAGGATTTATTTATACTAGCACACAGGTGTCGTTTTCTTTTAAACAACTTTGCCTAGTTTTTTTGTTTAAATGCTCACGGTCAGGTTTTATGACACTATCGATAGCTTATAAATCTTGTGCTCCTTAGAGTTTCGGAGCGCAGGTAGACGTTGCCGCCTCTGTCTGTGGTGTTCAGTCAGTGGTAGGCACTTTGATAAATGACGTGATAGACAGACGTGTTCTGGGATCCAAGCAGTGATGTAGCTGGTCTGTGGAGAAGAAGTTTACTTTCCTGAGTGAGCGATCTCACAGCTGAGCTCTTCGCAGGACTAGGTCATCTCGGTGAGTAGAAAAACAGCAATCCAGGCAGGCAGCCTAGCTCAGAGGAAAGAAAGAAGGGTCTATCTGTGTTATGGACCCCAGGGAATTCTTGTCACTAGACACAAGTTCATGGTGGTACACTGGAAAGAGCTCATCGTCTGCACCTTCACAGCGCTGGCTGGTGCTTTATGACTGTCCCTTTGCCTGTCTGTAGTCATGCCCGTCCTCTGGGCACTGTGCTTCTTCAACAGACTCTGACCATTCCTATTATGATGCCATATTGGAGGCTGCGTTTCGGTTCCTGTCACCTCTGCAGCAGAATTTGTTGAAGTTTTGTCTTTCTCTTCGTTCCTACTCAGCTTCAATTCAAGCCTTCCAGCAGGTAAGAAGACATAGTGTGTCCAAGGGACAGCCATTTGTAAGGGCGTGGTGTGGTGATTTTGTTGCTTGTGGGACATTTTTGGGGGATTAATGGTTTATTTTTAAATAATGAGCAAAACTGATGTTTTTAAATAATTGAAGTCTTTAAATCATAGATGTTTCCTTCCCTCCCTGGTTTTGGGGATGGAACACAGGACCTTGGTATGTTAGACAAATTAATAAATCAGAGTACTGAGTCCCATCTCTTCACCAATCATAGATATATACATTTTATTTTTCTTTTCTTGCATTGGGGCTAGACTTGGATATAAAAAATTTTAAGGAATGATTTACATTTATTTTCATGTGAGAAATGAAAAGAAAATTGACAAAAGAAGGAGGATATCCAGGTACTGTTAGGCAAGACTGTCTGGAAGATGTAATCTTGCTAAAGAGTGAGCCTGAATCCAGTCACAACCTCTGGATGTAAAAGCAGAGGTTACAAGAGATAGGAATGTAGTCCAAACATCTAGGATCAGAGAGCCATCATAGTTAAGTGGTCTAGTTTACTCTGGATAAATGAAAAGGCAAAAGGAAAAAGAGGCTTCAAAAAGTCAGTTCAAGGGTCTTTTTTGGATCTTGAGAGAGAGAGTCGCGAGAGAACCAGATCTATATATATCAACTAGATATTTGTAGAAAAGAAATGTGGATTTTTAAAATCATCCTGTATTATAAAACAGAGTAGGTTAGAAGACCACCCACTAGTGGGTGGATCACTGTGAAGTAAGTGCCTATGCAGCGCTTACCCAGGCTAAGACATACAGCAGCTGCTGCATTAAAGTCCTCCACACTCTGTCAAAACCACTATCGTCCTCCAGAAGGAGCCAAGTGGTCCTTTCCTATCATAATCACCTCTTAGAGTTTTGTTTTTATACTGTTTTATTGTTCAAGAACTTACTGTGTAGACCAGACTGGCCTTGAACTCACAGAGATCTGTCTGCATCTATATCTGCCTCCTGAGTGCCAAGATTAAAGGCATGCACCACTGTTTTTTTTTTTTAAAGATTTATTTTATGTATATGTGTACATCATTGCTCTCTTCAGACACTCCAGAAAAGAGGGCACCAGATCCCATTACAGATGGTTGTGAGCCACCATGTGGTTGCTGGGAATTGAACTCAGGACCTCTGCAAGAGCAGTCAGTGCTCTTAACCGCTGAGCCATCTCTCCAGCCCTGCACCACTGTTTTTAAATTTGGTTATTTGTTTTCTTGATGTCCAGTTTCTTTTAGTTCTCCTATGTTCTAGATTCTACTCTCTGTCAGGTTATGTACTTGGGAAAGACGTTGCCGTTCTGTGGGCTGCCACGTTGCTCTCAGCTGATGCTCTCTTCCTGCCACTGTGCCTTTGCTTCGCCATCATGGGCTCTCAGGCTCTAAGTATAAGCCCCATTAGACATTTTCTTTTATGAGTTGCCTTGGTTGTGGTGTTTTGTCACAGAAATATAAAAATAACTAATTCACTGGCCTTGAACTTGGTTGGCTGTGTGGCTGCTGTTGACTTGAACTCTACCTCCTAGTCCTGAGTGCTGGGTTGACAGATGCGTCCCATCACACTTGCACTTCAGAGCCTTTCCCCCTGTGAGGCTGGCACGACACAGAACTCTACAGTGTTGGCTCTGTTTACTTCCCCCCCCCACCTCAGCACACAGCTTTCTGCTGTCTATTTCTGTGACTGTACCCATAGTAGTGCCTCCCATGAGTGCATTCTTAGAGTGTTTGTTCTCTGCCTGTTCATGTAGCATAATTGCTAATGTGCATCCATGTGTAGCAAGTCTTAGGGTTTCACTTTGGGTTTTGGCTGAATACTCACTTATTTATGTCTGTATTTTCATTCTTTCCCTAGCTGACATCGGGTTGTTCCACCTTTTGGCTCTTGTCAATAGCACTGCTGTAGAGAGCTGGCATCTGGGTCTGTTCGCCTTTCTGCTTTCACTTCCTTTGCTTTTGTATGTAAGTGTGTGAGTCATGGACAGGGCCTTGTGATGATTCTGCTTAACCTTTATTGGCAATGTTGGGGATTGAACCCAGGACATTGCCTCTGCTAAGCAGTACTCTATGGTCGAACTGCATCCTTAGGCCCCTGTATTAATATTACAAGGAACTACAAACTGCTTTGCATAGTCACTGCCCCATTTTTACTTTCCACCCACAAAATACAAGGGTTCTAGTTTCTCTACGTCTTCCTCAATACTTCCTTATTTTTTATCTTGTCACTAAGGGTGAGATGTGTAATGGTTCTCGGTTCTTCTATTTTTTCCCTTTTTCCCTTTCTTCCCTTTCTTTTTAAACATAGGTTTGCTTAAGCAGCCTAAACCATCCCAGATATCGTACCTTAGCCACCAAAACCCGGGTCCTCTGCAAGAGCAGGAAACTCTTCAACCAGTGACCCATCTTTGCAGCCCACAGAGTGCATCTCTTCTCTCTACTCTGGCTGTATATTTATGACTTGGTTTCATTGACTGTAGCAATCTGCCTTAATATATTAGTAAAATAATATATTAGTAATATATTAGTAAACCTCCTGGAGAGGTGAGCCTATTTAGATTTAAATCAAATCAAGTTAAAGACAGACTTTACTCCTTCCTTGTACTAGCCACATCCACCTGTCCAGAAGCCACATGTGGCACGTGGCTACGGATTTGTGATGCAGATGGTTCCTGTGCCTAAAGTAATCACCTGTATGTGGAGTTGTTGTGCGCAGATGCTATTCTGCTCCTTTTTATTTCTCCTAATACTTAGTTGGTTTAGTATGGGCTTTGGCACTTTTTTTTTGCTCATGTATGTGTGTGGGTGTGTGTATCTAAAGTAGATGTCAGGTGTCTCCCTTAGACCTTCTATAGATGTAGTCTTGCTGGACTTGGAGCTGGCCTTTTGGCTAGCCTGATTGACTCTCTCCTCACTGCGGAGGCTTAGGGGGCTACCGTGCTCACTCATCTTGTGGGGTGGGTTCTTAGAATCTGAACTCTGGCTGTCATGCTTTTCCTACTTAGACACTTACTCGCCCTGTAGAGATTTGATTTCATTTGGATGTGTGGTTCATTTTTCTTACCTTTTAGAGGTTAGCCTTGCTCCCTCTTCTGTTGGATTTCTGTAGTGCTAAGGAAATACCTTAGTGTGTTTCTGAGATCTCCTGCTTGCTCTCTTGCATGTAAAGGAGATGGTGGCGGCACACGCCCATATACTCTAACCCCAGAGCCACCTCGCCAGCCATCCTGCGCTTCCGTGTGCATTTCTCCATCGCCTCTGTCCTGCTGAAGTTTTCTACTTGAGAAGTTTCTCCTTAACACGGGGCCGTGTCATAGAAGGGAGTCTTGGCTTGTGATCTCTCTAAGATACTCAATAAGTATGCTGCCTCAGCACCTCTGACCTTTCTGTGAAGGCCTGCAACCTGCCCGGTGGTGCTAAGAGTGGACAGAAGCCGTTGTTGGCCTCCTTCCTGCACTTGCCAGCAAAAACTGTTGTCTGCTCTCTGGTGTGGCTGCTTTTAGCGTCCTTACCTCCTTGTTTCTGTGCTAGTCCTGGACTGGCAATATTCTCGCCTCTGTCTTCTGATTATTGAGTTAACAGGTGTGAGTCACTGTGCTTGGCTTGTTTCTTTAGATTCTATAGAATTCCTAAGTAAATTAGGAACTTCCTATTAATTTGCATATTATCTTTAATTAGGACAGGATAGTTTTACCTTGGCGTTTTATTTTTGACATTTATTTTATATATATGAGTGTTTTGCTCATCTCTGTATCTGTGTACTGTGTGCATGCCAAGATCCTGTAGATGTCAGAGGAGCGCATAAGGTTCCATGGAACTTAATCTGTGCATGGTTATGAACTGCCACCTGGGTTCTGAGAGTTGAGCCTGAGTGTTCTGCAGGAGCAAGAGCTATATCATTAAAGAAAATGTCACCCCCTCTACCAGCAATGCCTAACTGCCAATATTCCTGGGAGTTGGGGTTGAAGCCTTATGGTTCTTCCTTTGTCCATGATGAAGTTTGAAGGACCTAACCTTGTGTAGACTGTGTGCAGATAGCCACAGCTGCAGTGAATTTGAGAGAAACTGCCGTATGTCCAGAAAAAAGACATCTTTTTCTGCACATCTCCCCATCTTCTGGCTCTTACATTCTTTCCACCCCCTCTACTTCAGTGTTCTCTGACTCTTGGAGGAGGTGGTAATAGCTGTCCCATTTAGGGCTGAGTCCTCTGACATCACCTATCTTTGGCACTTCGGCCAGTTTCTGTGGAAACTGCTACTCACTGCAGTCAGAAGTATGCCCAGTGATGGCTTGGACACACACTAATCTGTGGGTGGAAACATTAGTGAATATTTAGAATGTAGTCTGATGCCACAAAGTAGTAAGAGTAGGCTGCCTCCTAGGATTCTCCCAGATTTCCAGAACCAGACACAAGTCACTTTAGTCTGTGGAGCGGCCTCAGGCCCAGTCACTGAGACATCCATGCTACTAGTAGCATCTTGCCCTGCAGGTCATCATTGTAGCCCCCAAAATTCATATCTGAGTAAGACTGTTGATAATTTTCTTTCTCAGCGGGCTGTATAATGTTCTAGTAGTGTGAAGGCTAGCCTGTAGGGAGAAAACTTCTAGCTTAGCTCCGGTTTGATTGTTTGTCCTGGAATCAAAATGTGTGGAACCTTTAGAAATAGAATTTTTCTTTTTATAATTTAAAATTGTGTGTGTGTGTGTGTGTAGGTATGTGCACATGAGTATAGGTTTCCACCGTGGCCACAGTTGTCAGATCCTCCTGGAGCTGGAGTTACAGGTGGTCATGAGTCGTTTGCTATAGGTGCTTAGGAATTGAACTTGGGTCCTCGGCAAGAGCAGTACGTCCTGACCATGGATCCATCCTTTAGCAATAGAATGCTACCATCAAGATCTGGTGGCGCCAAGCTCAATGGCAACAGCTTACATTGTTCTGAGGGAGGGGCTCTTGTGCTTCTCTGGTCAACAATTCATAGGGAAGCAGTCCACGCCTGGCACTGGAATTTTTGCTTAATGACCCAAGACTTTTGGTAGAAGCACCATTCATAATGAAGGGTACCTTCATTAAGACTCTGTTTAAAAAAAAATAGAGTTTTAAATAAGCTTGTATGAAGTAGGTTTCCATATGCTTTTTATATATGTCCTTAGTTTTGGTATGTGCTCTCCTGCCATCCTCTTCTCCTGCCCATCTACCTGTTTAGATCTCTCTCAACCCTGCCCCTCCATCTCTGCCGTGTCCTACCGTCTCCTCTCTCTCTCTCGGCCTCTTTCCATCGTTCTGGCATTTCTCAACACCTACTGTCAAACACAGCTCTTAACAGTTGACACCGAGAAGTTTATCACATATTTACTCATTATTTAGTGTGCATGCACACACATGTGCTGAGAGATCAGAAGACAGCTTGTAGCAGTCAGGTGACCCCTTCTACCATTTGGATCCTGGGGAATAAGCTTAGGTGGTTAGTTGACATTTTAAGGAGCTGAAAAGCTAGTTTAGTTGGTAAAGCACCTTTATATCTGGGTACACTTGTAACCCCAGGGCTAGGAGGTAGGGGACAAGCAGGAAGATCCCTGAAGTTCGTCATCTGTTCATCTTAACTGACTTAGCGAGCTTCAGGTTCACTGAAGGAGCCTTCCTCAAAAAATAAACTTGAAGAATTAATCTAGAAAAGATACTCCATGTTAACTTCTGATCTCAACAGCATATATGCATGTACATGTATACACACACACACACACACACACTCACTCCCTGACATTTTGAGCCAAGGGTTTTTTAAAGCTACAACCTGGATTCCTAGATGTCTTTTGATAAGCTGAGATAAGATAGAAATGTAACCTTCTCCTGTGGGATTATAAAAGTACTGGCTTGGGTGATACAGGAGGAACCAAGTAACAATCAGAGCTCGGGCTTGGAGCCCTCTTCCCACCTTGGCTCACAGTGGGTGTTCAGCACATGATAGTTTCTGCTTTATTGATGGTAGATTATCATTTAATCACATATTCATTACAGCATACATTTCTGCCTTGTCTTTGAGTAGAACCTGAATTTGTCTTCCTGACAGATAGCAATTGATGAGCCTCCACCAGAAGGATGCAGGTCCTTTCTCTCCGTGCATGGAAAGCAGACTTGTGACCTAGACACTCTCGAGAGCCTTCTGCTGACTGCACCTGACAGGTTGGTTGTATTCTTCATTTAAATGGGGTGCACGCCTGTGCCTTTGCTCGACCGTGTACTCTGAGTTGAGTTTTGTTTTGTTTCCTTCTTTGTTTGTGTGTGTGTTTCCGATATTCTTACTTGGTAGTCCTGGCCTAGAAGTAGAACAGACCAGGCTGGTCTCAGAACTCACAAAGATTGGCCTTCCTTTCCTCTGGAGTGCTGGGATTAAAGGCATATGTCTCTAGTGACACCTGGCTGATTTTTGTCTGTTTGTTTGTTGAGAAAAGGTATTGGTTTGTAGTCCAGGCTGGCCTTGAACTCAGTCTTCCTGCCTCAGCCTCCCAAGTGCTAGGCCCATGAACATGTGGTACATGCCTGGTCCTCTGAGTTTCTATCTTACCATCTGTGCACGTATTAGAGAATAGCTACTAGCTAGAGACTGACCAGATGTGAACATCAGCCCCATTACTTAAAGTAGCTTTGTAAAATGATGCAAATTAGTTTGTTTTCTCATGTTTCAAAATTCGAAGGATTTGATAATCCTGTTTATTGGGCAGTGATTTTTTTTCTGAGATTTTATAGATTTTGTTGTTAGCTTATCAAAGAATACTGAGTGTACAAAAGACTGGCACCTGAAGTAGCAGAGATTAATGATAATGATCTTTTAGGATATTGTTACCAACAACACAGTATTTAAAAGATAATCGCAAGCTTGATTTGAATAATGAAAGTACAGTTTTCTTTGTGTGAGGAGGCCAAGGTCTCCTGCAGTGGACTCTTACCATAAGTTTGCATTCGGCTGGCTGGCTGGAGCAGCAGCTCTGTGCCTGCTGTAAGGCCATGTGATGACGGCTCACTCTACCAGCAACATTAATGGGATTTTTGTAAGTCTTGTGTAGTGACATTGTCAGACCAGTAATAAATCCCCTGCCCAACACATGGTACTTGTGTCTCTTTCTCAGAATGACAGCAGTAAAGTCACCACATGTTCAGGCAGCTCAGCACCAGACTGGGTGGATATTTGAGAATGGCGGCATGGTAGAGCGATGCTTTCCTGGGTGAAACATACTTGGGGACATTGTGGTTCTTTCACAACTGTGTTGAGTTTGTTAGAGCAACTGTGCAGACCTGGGTAGAGTGGTGTCTCCTCTTCTGAGGGTGGAACTACCTTTAATAGTCACTTTTATGGCTTTAGACTTGTACAGTACTTAGGTCTATTTCTGTTGAGAGACATCTTCCCACTTGATGCATGTAGGTGTACTTCAGTATTTTTAACAGCTGCGTATTGTCCTATGTAAAAATGTCCTACTGGAGGTTTTTAAAATTGTTTCCAATTTTGGAACTTTCCTATTCTGAAGAACCTATTTTTTCATATGTAGCTGCCCTCTGTTGAGTGGTGTGGTAGAACAGGAATTGGTGTGTGTGTGTGTGTGTGTGTGTGTGTGTGTGTGTGTTACTTTCTTTTGTTGCTGTGACTGAATACTATGGTGAAAGACAGCTTAATGAAGCATTTATTTTGCTGTGAGATTTTTGTCTGTCTTTGCTTTTTATTGCTGTGTAACAAACTACTATTAAAAACAATTTTTGTGAATTGAAGGAAGGGCTTATTTGGCTTATGGTCTGTCATTGGGAAAGCAAGGCAGGAATCTGGAAGCAGGAGCTGGAGCAGAAACCATGGCAGTGCGGTGCATATGAGCTTGTTCATCTCCCTCAGCTCTCTCGTTTAACCCAGACCTTCTATCCTCGGGTGGCCATGCCCACAGTGGCCTAGGCCTTCTCCCATCAATCATTAGTCAAGGAAATACTCTACAGATTCACCTGCAGGCGAGTCGGATGGGGGGCATTTTCTCAGTTGTTCCCATTTCCCAGATAGCTCTAGTTTCTGTCATGTTGACAAAAAACCTGAGCAGCTCGGTTTCAGGAGGCTAGATGTCCGTCATGGCAGACCAAGCATGGTGTCAGGGCCAGGAAGCTGAGAGATCACATCTCATTCTCACACAGGGAGCAGAAAGAGTAAGACCTGGAGTGTGTCAAGGCTAAAACTAAAAGCCTGTCCTCAGTGGCTTCCTCCGTGTTCCAAAGTCTCATAACCTCCCTCCAAACAGTGCCACCAACTGGGGACCAAGTATTCAAATACAGGAGCCTGTAGGGGACAATTTCCATCCAGATCACCACAGTAGATCATATTTTAAGAACTTTTAATATCTTGATGCTGGTTTTGGAAAGTGTGGTGTTTTTGACTTTTTCTTTTTTTTTTTTTTTGAGAAGCTTAAAATTAAGGGGCGGTGGTGGCGCATACCTTTAATCCCAGTACTTACAAGGCAGAAGCAGGCTTGAGGCCAGCTTGGTCTACCGAGTGAGTTCCAGGACAGCCAGCCCACATAAAGAAGCTCTGTATCGGAAAACAAAACAAAACAACCAAAAAACCAAAAAGAAAAAAGCATTGTAGGAAGATCATAGTAGCAAACATGGCAGAGAGGGAGACTTGCTGTAGCTCACAATTTACTTGCTTAAAGTTTTATGTGCTGCTCGAATCATTTGGCCTTATGTTTTCAGATAAAAGTCACAGTCACAGTGCACACAGTAGAAGAATATGCTGTACATTTAGTGCTGTAGGACTTGGTGTGTGTCCTGGCTTCCTTTCCTTTTTAAAGAATTGATGATATTTAATTTAACTTAGTATTTTATAATTAATATTCATGTAATATACTTTTATTTTTATAGTCATGAGCGAGTAAAGCTCATACTTGATGGTATTCTAAGTACAAATGGTTTAAGACTGTGATGCCCATATGAAGATACTTAAAACCTTTACTAGGTTTTTAAAGTTGTTGTCAAAAGTATCCTGGTTTTTGTTTGAAATTTTTTTAATTGAATATTTATTTCCAGACCTAAACCTTTATTGTTCAAAGGAGATCACAGATATCCCTCATCAAATCCTGAAAGTCCAGTGGTCATTTTTTATTCTGAGATTGGCCATGAAGAATTTTCTAATATTCACCATCAACTTATATCAAAAAGCAACGAAGGGAAAATTAATTATGTATTCAGGCATTATATATCTGTAAGTATTGACTTATTTTACAATTTCTTAAATATTAATTTGTTTAAAATGACTTTTATAAATAATTTAATTTGAAATTCTTTTTTTTGAGAAATCTAATACTTTTATCAGATCTTTCTCTTTCTCTGCACTCTCTTTCACTTGTCTCTTTCTCCCCCCCCCCCATTTCCCTCCCTCTCCCTTTAATTCTTTTTTTGAGACAGCGTCTCACTGTGTTACCCTGGCTAGCCTTGAACTCTCTATGTAGATCAGACTGACCTCAAAGTCATAGAGATCCCCCTGCCTCCTGAGTGCTGGGATCAAAGGTGGGTACTACCACACATGACAGTTTTAAAATAATCTTCTTATTTTCTCTTTTTAAGAGTATGTATGCCTGGTGTGTTTGCCTGTGCGTGTGCCTGTGCCTGCGCAAGCACACAGTTGTCTGGATGCTAAGCATCTGAGCGTTGGTATTCTGCTTGGGTGGCGAGGACTTTACTTGCTAAGACACTTCCTCAGTCTGCATCAGATCTCTTACTTGCACATGGGTAGTGACTTTCTTGCTTGCCTTTCCAAAGAAATGTTAAACAATTACACTTTAAAAAGTGGTGTAATCATTTGGATTTTAAAATGAACTGCAAAGAGCTAAGTATGATGGCTGGTGCATATAATCTCCACACTTGGAAGTTTGAAGCAGGAGGATTGCTGTGAATTTAAGGCCATCCAGAACTACATACCAAGATCACATGTCTTTAAAAAAAAACCAAAAAATAAAAACTAGGAATTATGTAAACTACTTTTGTACATTAAAATTTAAGATAGTCATCCAACTATGCATTAACCTTAGTCTATTGAGTGTTGACCCTGAGACCTCTTAACTTCGGGTAAGTAAGCACTTATCCTCCTGAGCTGTATTCCCTAGGGTCCTGTCTTGAAGCACGGTCTTGTTGAGTTATCTGGGTGGCTTTAGAATCCTCCAGGAAGACCTATTTTCAGTCTGGAAAGATGTGAGGGAGATGTGTTAGCCTAGGCAGGGAGAGGCCAGAGACGTTGGACTCACAAGAGCATCCATCTGCTGGGTCCTCTTCAAGGTCCTTTTGGCCTCCAGGACTGTCTGGACAGCAATGAAACCAAGTTCTGTTTTCATGCACTTTGAAAGCTGTTGGATAGACTAGAAACAGTATGAAGTCCCTCTCAGATGGCTTCCAGAGAGGGACAGAGAGAAGAAGACATTTAGCTGTAAGTTGATTTTTTTTTTTTTTTGGTTTTTCGAGACAGGGTTTCTCTGTGTAGCCCTGGCTGTCCTGGAACTCACTTTGTAGACCAGGCTGGCCTCGAACTCAGAAATCCTCCTGCCTCTGCCTCCCAAGTGCTGGGATTAAAGGCATGTGCCACCATCGCCCGGCTTTTTTTTTTTTTTTTAAAGTTAAAACGATACAGAGCCTGCCTTTCTTGGATAGGCATTGAAGTGTTTAATTGAGCCAAGATCTGAGGTCTTATTTCTGGGTAGCAATCTAGGTAACAACCCATATAGTTTTAAGTCTAATGTCTGGGAACTGTGATCCTCTGGATAGTTACAAAGCCTAACAAACACACCCATCATTTTAGTTTGGGGTTGTACTTTTGTGATGGGTATTTAAGACAATGCAGGTAGCCAAAATTATTATTTTTTTCTTCTTATACTGTCAAGTGGAGGGTCTAGTTCTCAGGTCACTTGTGCTTGAGGGAAACCTCTGGTTCCTCCTTTGCCAGTTCATATGTGTGAGCATAAGCCAGAGGCCAGTGTGACCCTGCCTTTGCTTGGAAGCAGTGAGGCAGTCCTTTACATTGGCTCTCCTCTGTGTAGACTGGACACTGGCTGGAGTTGACTGGATGGTGTCTCTGTGCTCGCCCTGAACAAGGGAACAGGCCGTTCTTCTCGTAGTCTCAGGCCATTTTGAAAGCTGCCCCGTAATCACCTGGAGCTAGTTGCTAGTTGATCTTGGAGGGCAGGGGTGTACATTCTCCCTTTTATTTAGTCTGTCTGGCCACATTAGTATAGCTTCTGAGTATGGTTATTAAATGCCCAGAGGATTAGCTGCACCCTTTTAACTGCTGGATAATATTTGAGAAACCAGGCATGTCTAAATAAATGTTGATGAGACATCCTTTTTAATGTGTTTGTTGAACTTTGACCTTATTTTTTTTGGTATCTTTTTATTTGATGGAAGAAGAGAGTTTCTAGAGGTGAATAAAGCAGAATTAATATAAAATTAAACTTGTATCACTTAGTATTTAAAATGTGGAAGGAAGTCTTTAAAGTTTGTGTGTCATATATAGTTCAGTAATGATAGTTGGTAAGTATGTGCTAAGAGAATAAAAATTCCAAATGAAAATTTGATCGAGTAGATGTATTTGATAAATACAGATGTATTTATCAGTCCCATTTTTTTTTGTTGTTGTTTTTTTATAATTTTGAGACCAGTTTCAATACAGTCTAGGCTGGTCTAGAACTCCAAATTTTTCTGCCTTTGCCCTCCATCCCCCACCCCACCCCCATGTTAGAATTAGAGCTTTGTGCTATTACATCTGTTCAAAATCCTGTTTTTTACTGCTCCTCTCCCACTGACATACCCAGACATTGGATTTTGTCCAGGTTCATAGGGATCAATTCCCCCTGTGGAGTAAGCCTTTAGAGTGCTCGTCTGAGAAAGCAGTCGATTACCCCTCCGTAATAGTCATGCTCTTTATTATAGCACCATTGGGGATGTCTTGCCTGGCGATCAGTGGTGTAACATGTAGGCTCCAGCGCCAGCTAAGACCATTGATGTCCTTTCTTTCCTAGTGGGCTTTATAGCACCATCCAGCAAGCACTGTGAGATCTAGCCAGCAGTGAGGAAGCATACTGGTCAGTTCCAGAATTAATTTCTCTATGTCCTGCAACCAGTGTGTCTGGTGTCTTTAGCAATTGGGTCTTACCCTTAGTAGGGGACCAAGAGCAGTGGCAGTAGCTTGTACTGTTGAGGGGACCTCTGGGGCCACCCTGGCAAATAACTCATAGAGAGCGTCTCATGCCTGGCACAGGGTTTATTTAACAACTAGTATCTTTTGGAGCAGCACTGTCCACCTGTACAGGCTGCCTCTGTTAATCCTGTATCTTTAATTGTCTTACAGTAATGGCTTTTCATATGCCTTTAGTTTTGTTTCTACTTTGAAATTGTTATTTCCATAGTTGTGACAAGATTAAAAAATATAAAGGAGTCTAGGATTTCCTAAAGAGGCAAGCAAATTCTAGATTGCTTTCGTTCACAAATAAGATGACTGTTTTCATGGTAGACAAGTACTTCTATTACTGTTGATGTTCACTGTACTCTTTTGAATATATAGCTAATAACTTTATATATCAATATTAAAATAATTTTAAAAATTGAGATTATAATAGAATTACATCATTCTCTTTTCCTTCCTCCAGCTGCTCCTATGTACTCTGCCTTGACTTCATTCAAATTTATCCCATTTTTCTTGTGTCATTAAATATACAAATACATATATGCACACACAGCCTGCTCAGTTCGTATGATGGTGCTTGTACATACGTATTTCAGGGCTGACCATTTGCTATTGGACAACCAATTGGTGTGTTCTTCCATGACATCTCACCAGTGTGGCTACCTACACGTGGCCTGAGCAGGGGTGACACCAGTAGACATGGACATGCTAGCAAGGAGGGGCCTGCTGTGTCTCATAATGAGCCAAGTGGTGATGGTGGAATTCTTGCTCTGTTTGCAGAATCCCAGGGAGGAGCCGGTCTACCTTTCTGGCTATGGTGTGGAACTGGCGATTAAGAGCACGGAGTACAAGGCCAAGGATGATACTCAGGTGAAAGGTGAATTTGTAAAATAAGACCATGTGTTCTCTTGCCTTTAAGTATGAGTTAATGGGGAATTGGCTCCATCTTGGTACAGAACAGGCTTAGGAACGTGATGAGCCAGTTTGCACCTTGGTTGTGTCGTATCTGGGTGGGGAGCCTTCAGCACATTTTCTAGGTCTGATTTTTGTCCTCTGTAATATATGGGCAATGATAGATTCCTTTTCAAGTGTCTAGGAGAAGGAAGATAATATAAATCTAGAATTTGGGGTGGATATTGTGGTGTGTGCTTAACAATGTCAGTGCTGAAGCAGGAGTATTACAGTTCAAGGCTGCCTATCCTGTCCCCCAAACAGTAAAAACAAGGGTACACAGAAACAAAACAAAGCCCACCAAGTTTCAGGTACTGTTTTTACATGGGTGATGTGATCATCAGCAGCAGCTGTTGTAGATTGTACGTGTCACACACAGGCATTGCAATGATTACAGTATGAAAATTTAAATATCCCAGGCCTCATGGATAGTTTCTGCTTTTAATATTTTTTATACTTGGAACAGGTTTTTTTGTTGTTGTTGTTTTTGTTTTTTTGTTCTTCCTGACATATTACTATGGTTTTGGATTTTTTTTTTTTTTGGAGACATTTATTTCCATGGCTGTCTTGGAGCTCACTGTGTTGACTAGGCTGGCCTTAACTCACTGAGATCCTCCTGCCTCTGCTTCCCAAGTACTGAGACTAAAGGGATGAGCTGCCATACCCAGCCCTGAATTAATTTTTTCAACCACAAGTTTTACTTGCTATCTTTTTTTTCTTTAAAAATCACTTTATTATATCTTTTGCACTGTGTGGTACTGAGTTCAGAGTCTTGTGTGTATGATGATAGTCCTCCGTAGTCCACCATTGAGCTGCATCCACAGTTCTTTTCAATGTTTTTGTTGTTTGTTTGCTTTTCATTAAGTTATCCAGGCACACTAAACTATCTTGAACGTGCTCCTCCTGCCTCAGACTTGCGAACAGCCAGGATTATGGTTCATGCCATTATATTCACTAAGCTCCTTTTAAACATGAAATGAGGGATTTGAATAGTGAGGCCATTGGAAAATGGCGTGCTGCTCTCTCAGTGATGTTTAGGATTTTTCTATAAATTCTTTAGAACTTAACTTTGAAATAAAAATTCATAATATTTTTTTTTTTTTTTTTTGGTTTTTTGAGACAGGGTTTCTCTGTGTAGCCCTGGCTGTCCTGGAACTCACTTTGTAGACCAGGCTGGCCTCGAACTCAGAAATCCTCCTGCCTCTGCCTCCCAAGTGCTGGGATTAAAGGCGTGCGCCACCACTGCCCGGCAAAATTCATAATATTTAAATCGATTAATTTTGAAATTTTTAATGTAAAATTTTCTAAGGCTTAAGAGAAAATATATTCTTATTTTGTCCAGGAACACAGGAATATTAACACACCATCAATTTAAAGGCCTACATTGAAATGTTAACTGAAGCATTTGATAATTCCTTTTTAACAGTCAAACTGGGATGTTATTTTTTACTTCTATTCTGACCTACTAGAGACTCTTTACTGTGTCTTTATAGGAACTGAGGTAAATACCACAGTCATTGGGGAGAACGATCCTATTGATGAAGTTCAGGGATTCCTCTTTGGAAAATTAAGGTATGCTAATCCATGTTGCTGGATGCCTCCCCTCAGTGCTGGTGTCTTTCTCGTTACTGTCTGAGTTGCAGCTCTACCGCACTCTATATACAGAGTCCATAGCAGAGAAGCCCTCTCACTTGCAGTTAGGGCAGCCATTTCTAGTTATTCTAGTGAAGCACACTGCCCTTGGATGGCACTGCAGTTACCTGCCCCTGGCTGCCTCTCTTCTCTCTTCGGCTCTGGCTATAGTCAGTGCCACTTTTATTTGATCAAGATTTCCAGAGTCTCTTTAATTACTCTTTCTATGCATTTTAATTACATTTATTTATTTTGTATGTGTCGTGGGGATGGTGCATGAGTCCATGGTATGCACCTGGACCTGGTTCTCTGAGTCCTGGAGACAACTCAGATTGTCAGGCAAGCCTTCACTGTTGAACCTTTTTGTTGTTCCTTGGGTGATACTGTGGTTTTAGGCATTCGTAGCACAAGAGCTTCCTGTAGAATATGCAATGTTAATGCACTTCTAGAGGACTGCTGTTGTGCTTTAAATCCTTTGCCTGTATTGAGGAACGTTTCTTAGTTTTGGGAGGGGGAAATTATGAAGATTAAATCAGAGTCCTTTGCTAAGTGTACTGAGAAAACACAGTAAAAAGAATTGATTCTGTTTCTGTCAGAGAACTGTACCCCACCTTGGAAGGACAGTTGAAAGAGTTCCGGAAGCATCTTGTGGAGAGCACCAATGAAATGGCCCCCTTGAAAGTCTGGCAGCTGCAAGGTAACGGAAGCTCAGCTCACTGAGTTGTGTCGCTGTGTTCTGTGGCCTAAAAAGAATGCAGAGCTGGGCTGGGATGTAGCTCAGTTGTTAGCGTGCTCTCCTAGCATGCTCAGAGCTCTGGATTTGACTCCCAGCACCACACTAGCCAGGATTTGTACTGGATGCCTGTAATCCCACACTGTGACTGAGGCCGGATGAGGGTCATGAGTTCCAGACCAGCTTGTGCTATAGAATGAAACTTTGTCTTAGGGCAGGGGTAGGGAATTGGGGATTACAGAGTTTGAAATCTACTGGATTCTGGGAGTACCACAGATCGTGCACACACACACGCGCACACCCACGCCCACACACACAATTTTAAAATTGAAATATTTTTACACCACTTCCTCCCATTCCTCTCCTCCAGCTCCCAACTCTTCCCACGCCCTTCCCCTTACTCCCTCTTAAATCCATGTCCTCTTCTTTTTAAAATTATTATTCATATATATGCATATATATGCATAAATAGATAATGTGCTGGGTTTGTGTAGCATTGCTTGTGTATATATGCTTTCAGGGCTGACCACTTGGTACTGGATGACCAACTGAGGGTTCATCCCCCTGGTAAGCCCAATTCTTTCTTTTTTAACATGTTTGTTGTTGGTTTATCGATTTTTCTAAGTCGATTTTGTATCCTTCCACTTTGCTGAAATTGTTGATCATTTTTTGAAGTTTTCTGGTGGACTTTGGGATTTCTTATGCTTGGTATCATGTCATCTGCAAATAGGGACAGTTTGTCCTCTTTTCCTATCTTTGTCCCCTTAATTTCCTATCCTTACCTTATTGCTCTAGCCCTTTACTGAAAAGGTGTGGGGATAAGGGACAGCCTTGCTCCTTTCCTAATTTTAATGTGATTTAAGTTCTTTTTCATTTAGAATAGTGTTGGCTGTGGGTTTGTCATATATAGCCTTCACTGTGGTGAAGTATGGTGAAGTAGGGTTACTGTCTCTGGACTTTTATCGTGAAGCCATGTTGGGTTTTTTTCTTAAGTATATTGACATAGTCATATGAATTTTTGTTTGTTTGTTTATTTGTTTTGAGGCAAGGTCTCATCATGTTGTCCTGACTGGTTTGGAACTCACTATGTAGACCAGGCTGACCTCGAACTCAGAGATCTGCCTGCCTCTGCTTTCTGAGTGCTGGGATTAAAGGCATGTGCCACCATGCATACCTGGCTGGTGATGGTTGTCTATTTATATAATAATTATTACATTTATCTACTTATATATGTTGAACTATCCCTGTAACTTGGGGAAGTTAATTTGGTCACATGGATTTTTTTTTTCCGCTAGCTGCCTTTATGAGATTGCAAATATTTTAGGGAGGAATTATGAATATATTTTCATCATGGATATTGGTCTGGAGTGTTCTTTCTTGTTGTATTTTTATTTTGATATTGAAGTATTAGCTTAGTAGAAGTTTGGACATACACCTTCTGTTTCTATTATTTTGAATAAATTTAAGAAATACTGGCTGTAGATATTTGAAAGTCTGGTAGAATTCTGTGTGATTCCATCTGGGCCTGAACTCTTTTTCATTGGAAGACTTTATTTACTGTTTGAAATTTTCTCACCTGTTGTAGGTATTGATCTTTTCTTGGTTTAACTTTGGTAGTTTGTGAGGATCTAGAAAATTGTCCATTTGTTTTAGATTTTCCAATTTAGTGAAATTCGGGTTTTTAAAGAATTAACTTATATGGTTATGAATTTCTTCTGTTGTAATGTTTTGCTGTTCATTTCTGATTCTGTTAGTTTTGGCTATCTCATTCTTTCTTTTGCTTAAGTGGGCCAAGGGTCTGTCAGCCTTGTTTAATTTCTCCAAGAATCATTTCTTAAGATTTGTTGGTTCTTTGTATTATTTTCTTCATTTCTAGCATTTTTTGCCATCTTCTGGACATGGGTTTTGTTCTGTTCTTGTTTTTCTTGGGTTACACCATTAAGCCATTTATCTGTACTCTTTCTAATTTTGTAGTGTAAGCACCTAGAGTTGATTAATCTTAATGTGCCACGGGGATTTTTGTTGTGCTGTATTTTCATTTTTATTTAGTTCCAGGATCTTGATTTCTTTTTTGATTCATTCATCTTTCAGTATTGTGTTTTTAATCTCCATGAGTTTGTGTACTCACTAGAGATTTGTTGGCTGTTCATTTTAAATTTCATTGCATTGTGGTCAGATAGGATACATGGTGTTGTTTCTATTTTTCTGAATTTAAGATTTGTTTTGTGTCCTAGAATGTGATGCTGTTTTTGCAAAGCTCCTGTGGGCTCAGAGTAGAATGTATGTTGTACTCTCTGGTGTTTATGTGGAATACTTTATAATCTGTTAAGATTATTTGATGTATGACATTTAATTCTCTTCTCTGCTGAGTTTTTTCTATTGGAGAGAGTAGAGTATTAAAATTACCTACTATTATTAGGTTGGTGTTACTCTTTGTCTTTAATTTGACTAGTAAGATTTTTTTTTTATGAAGTTGGGTGCGCCAGAATCTACTGCGTATGTTGTCCCCTGGTTAATTTCCCCTTGAGTAGGATGAAATACCCTCCTGTCTTCGCTTAGTTTGGTCTGGAGTCTAGGAGAGCTGCAGCAGCTTGCTTCTTGGTCCTTCTGTGTCCAGTGCTTGTCCTCATCCTCTCTTGTTGAGATGGTGCCTGTCTTTAAGGCTGAAGCAAGCATCTTGTACACAGCACAGATAGGGATTTTGTTTCTTCATCCATTCAGCCAGTCTGTGTCTTTTGAATGGGGAAATGAGGCCACTAATACTTAAAGTTATTATTGAAAGGTGTGTGTTGATTGCAATCTTTTTTTTCCTCTGGAAGTTTATGTTCTCAGGTGTGCTTTTTGTTTCATTAATTATGACATCATTTGTTTTTTCTACACACAGACTTGGAGATATCATTATCCGTCCCTTTAGTCTGACATTACTGCTTGTACTATTATCTTTAGTGTTGGTTTTGTAAATAGGAATTCTTTTAGTCCTCTGATGTCACAGAAAGTTTTTCTCTCCTTCAACCATGGCAGATACTTTTGCTGGACTTAGTGGTCTAGCTTGGCGTCAGGCCTCTTAGAACTTAGTGCACATCATTCCAGGATTTCTTGCCTTTCTACGTCTCTACCGAGAAACCAGCTGTTACTCATTCTGGTGGGTTTCCCTTTATTTGTCTTGCATATTTTTCTCTTGTAGCTTTCATACTGTGGGAGTGTTTTCTGATCTTTCCTTTTGGTGCTGTATGCACTTCGTGTATCTGTGTCTCTTTCTTTCCTTAGTTTGGGGAAGTTTTCTTCTATGATCTTCTTGAAGATCATCTGGTCTATGCCATTGACCTGGGATTCTTCTCCATCATCTATGCCTATAACTTGAAGATTTGAGTACCTCTGATTTTAAAGATAGAATGGCTAAGAGAAGAAAGGAAATCCCCTGTAAACACATAGTATTAGGCAGGCTGCAGTGATACATACACCCCTTTTTGGGATCAGATACATAATCTTATAATACAAGAAATATATAGCTTGTTTTTATGTTCCTTTTTGCATACTAAAAAAAAGTGACAGTTTTTAATTTTAGATTTACACTTTTTTTTTCTTAAATAGTGCTGAGGGTTGGATCTAGGGCCTCATGTTGGGTATGCACTCTACCTCTGAGCTATAACCACGGTCTTGCATGCATTTTAAAATTTATTATCATTGTGCTTATGTAGGCTGGTATGCTATAGTGTCCATGTGGTGTTAGAGGGCAGCTTTGTAGAGTTTGGTTTGTCCATCTTTGTTTTGGTCCCAAGAAATTGAACTCAACCAATGAGGCTTGCATTGTATGTAGCAAGCATCTCTACTGACCGAGCCTTCTAGCTGGTCTCCTGTCTGCATTTGTACACATTTCTTTAACTGTGTATCTGTAGAATGTTAAAGGCTTGTAAGGGCAGCATATATGTGTAGTTTTCTTTTCTAGAGAATATTCCAAACTATTCTCAAGATACTTTCCCTGAGGTCATTGGGTAAATAATTTTAATACTATGTTTTATAGTATATTGTAAATCCAGACAACAACAGGATTTGGGCTCAAGCTTGCTTCTGCTAAACGTGTTAGTTATCACACACCATCGGGTTTTATGGATGTAGATCATGCATAACTTAGTAAAACCTCCAGGATCCATGAAATGAACAAGATCTGAACTAAGCCTGGGCACTGTCTGGAGTAGTTGGATTCTATGGCATCTTTGCCCTCAAGGGATTGTGGGTAGTACTGGGGACTTCATCTACCATCATTACCATGGATTCTTGTGTTCTAATGTCACACTCGCTGCTGTGCAGATCTCAGTTTCCAGACTGCTGCCCGAATCTTGGCTGCTCCTGTGGAGTTAGCTCTGGTGGTGATGAAGGACATTAGTCAAAACTTTCCTACCAAAGCCAGGTATGTGCTAAGGTTTTGCTATATCCCTCTCCTTCACATTGGTCCCCGTTGTTTTTATGTTTGCATAGAATGTGATGTAACTAAAATGTAAAAATGCTTGGACACGAAGCCTGTTTGTAAGTGCCCTTGTGATCAGTGTCTTCTTTTTGACATGTGACAGTAGTTGGTTGTGCGGTTGTAGAGAGAGGGATTTAGACACTCTTGGGACTGCCCCACTTATGCCACGTCAGCTAACCCACAGTCTGGCCCTTACTGCCATTTTGAATCCTGATGACGGGGCTTTGTGTAGGGCTCAGTGACAGAACACTTGCCTCATGTGCACAGTCCCAGGCTTAATCCTCAGTACTGCCGAAAAGAGGAGGAAGAGGAGAAGGGGGATTCAGGGTCCTGACTTAGAAACAGACTCCGAGACTGACTTGTTCATCGTAAGAGAATGGATTTTCTGACATCACTGTCTATTCTGTAATGTTACTCTCTGTCCTATGAATGCAAGGCAAATTTGTCTAAAAGCCAAATTCTTAGAAACTTTTACAGGCGTCTTTGTCTCAAATAAGTTTAAATTCTGGGCTGAGAGTTTCATAAATAAGCTCCCTTTTCACCGTGCAGTGCCTACGTAAGATTTCTTAAGCCATTACGCTTCTGGAAGATAGACACGCAGGCTTCAGTCTCCGCCAGAGGGTTTAATAGGACTAGCAGTCGGCCGCAGTACATTCCTGCTGGCCAGTTATCCGAGCAGCACATGTCCTGTCAGGAGTAGGGCCACACAGTCACGTAAGAAGTTGGAAGCCACTGGACTTGTCCAGTACTGCTGCCATGCAGGTTTTCACACCTGAGGGGTGAATACATTCGCCAGGTCTACAGCTGTGAGGTTTACTTAGTTCTTATTTTTGTAATTTATTGAATCATATGTTTCATGTCTAAAAACGGAAATTGAAGACCTCTATATGGAATGCTGAGCTAAGCACTGATCATATTCTTATTTTTTTTTAGAGCAATAACAAAAACAGCTGTGAGCGCACAGCTCAGAGCGGAAGTGGAAGAGAACCAGAAGGTATTGCTAACTGGTAGAACATATTCCATGTCTCTCCTGTGTTGTGCTTTAAAAAACAAGGAAACTTGAATTAAGTTAGTGGTATTTAATAGTATTCCTCTTAGTAATACTATTATTATGTAGTATTTTTTTATCAGATTTGTAGCATTTTGTTTAAGGAGAGGCTCTTGACTGGGGGTTAGGGGTACAGTCAACAGGGAGTGTGGGCCTCTTAAGTAGTTTTCCTTTAAGCCTTTTCTTCCTGCCTTTGATGTACTCCGCATGGTAGCCGGGCTCTTGGCCTTCCTTCCCTTCAGCCCCACATACAGCCTGGAGGCTGACAGGATTCTCACTGCTCACACTTACTTACTGCTTTTGCTCCAGAATCCTTTGGCCTCTCTCTGCCTCTTCTCTTTGATATATGGATTCAGAAAGAAAAGGCAGGCCTGTCTCCTTCCATACATGTCATCAGAGCTGTGGGGGAAGGAGGAACAAACCCCTGTGTTCAGTTAATGTTCGTTCGTTTGTTCATTCATTCATTCATCCATTTATTTTTTGTTTTTTCAAGGCAGGGCTTCTGTGTTCCTGACAGTTTTGGAACTCTAGATCAAATTGGCTCTGAGATTGACCTCCTTCTGCCTTCCAAGTGCTGAGATTAAAGGCTTTTCCTGGCTTCAATTAACCATTTTTACCCTCAGATTTCATTTTGTGTCGGATGTTAGTTAATTAAATAGATTGGAGAAAGAAAGAAACCAAATATTTCACAGATATTTATTAAATTAAAAACATCACCATTGGTGGTGGTAACCACATGTGTAACCTCCAAGTGTAGGAGCAGAGGCGGGAGACTTTAAGGCCATCCATTCTTGGCTATGTGGTGGGTTTGAAGCCAGCATGGGGTACATGAGGCTCTGTTTCAAAAAAAACAAAAACAAAAAAACCCCAAAACACTCAACTTAGTAATTGCATGTACGTTTAATTTCCAGAATAGCAATATTAAATATTTCTTTGATTTTTATGATCCCCTGTTTACTTCTGTAAAGGTTGTGGGATCTGAGAAGGAAGTCTGAAAATGAAGTGGACTAAAGTCTCGTGCTATAGCCAACTTTACTCAGAGCACCAGACAGTCTGTGCTCTCAGGGATAAGAACAGCCACAGCGTAACAAGTATCCACTTATAGAGCAGACCACATGTGGCAAGGCCATGTTTCTCCAGAGAGGCGTGTAAACAGATAAGAACAACCAGCTGTGATGAACGATGTGATGCACCTCACGCCTGTCCGCCACACCTGGAGGGCACGAGACACGCTCAGCAACAACTCCGTGTTTTCCAAGGAGTGGCGGTCACAAGACTCCTGTCTGGTGTCCTTAGAGTTTTCTCACAATCACTTAAAACTTCCCTCACATGACTCCATTCTTGGTCCATGTTCTGAGAGTTAGTTCCCCATGCCAGGGAGGCAGAACATTAACTTATGCAAGCTATATTGGTATTTCTTGGATTCTTAATGTTTTTGAGTAAAAGAAGTGTGCATAAAATCTTAAATCTAGTGTGATGAGTTTTCTCACTGTGAACTCACCTGTGTTTCAGACCTTGATCTACATTGGGTTACATGCTCAGAGTTAGTCTTTCTTACCATTTCAGGGCAACTGTCCCATGGAGAAAATTCCAATTCTTTTCTATTTTATTTTTAAGTGTGTGTGTGTGTGTGTATACACATGTGAGTATATCATGGCTCCCTGTTGAGGTCAGATGACAACTTTGAGGAGACCTTATATCTTCTCCCCTGCGGAGGCAGGCTCTGTCTTGATGCTGTGCTGTATGCTCCGGGCTGGCTGTGTCTTGAGCTCCCTGGCAGTGCAGTAGGATACTGGGTTTACAGATGTGCACTGCCATGTCTGGTGTCTCACATGCATTCTGGGGACGACTCGAGCCGCTTGAAGGCCCGTGCCTCTGCCTGCCGGCCCTTCCCGGGCTTGGAGCTCCAGCTCTCAGCTGCTTTAACTCTATCGTTTCTTGGGTCTTGTTTTTGTTTTTAAGCGAATTTTGTTGTGTTTCATATTTAAAATCTTTTTTTTTTTGAGGTTATAAGATAATTACATCATTCCTCCTTTCCTTCTCTCCCTCCCACCTCCCCCTCCTTGTTCATGCAGATTTATAGCCTCTTTTGTCATTGCTGCATGTGTAGATATGTGTTTTCCACATTTTTTGTGTTGTTTTCATCTTGTTTTCTGATTGATGCTGCCATGCCTCCTGTGAGGTATGAGACACAGCTCCTCATGGTTTGGTTTTCCCACACAGTGCTAGAACTTAAAAGTATACTTTGTCCTAGTCCTCTGAGTACTGGAAAGTGAAGGTGCTCCTCAGAGTTCGTCAGAAGTTCTGTTGTTGGTGTCTGGTTACTCCCTTTGCACTGCACTTTACTGTCTAGCTATACTGCCCCACTGCACTGTCCAGTGTACTGCCCCACTGCACTGTCCAGTGTACTGCCCCACTGCACTGTCTAGTGTACTAACCCACTGCCCTGTCCAGTGTACTGCCCCATCACTGCACTGTCTATTGTACAGCCCCACTGTACTGTCTAGTGTACTAACCCACTGCCCTGTCCAGTGTACTGCCCCATCACTGCACTGTCTATTGTACAGCCCCACTGTACTGTCTAGTGTACTGCCCCACTGCACTGTCCAGTGTACTGCCCCACTGCACTCTCTAGTGTACTGCCCCACTGCACTATCCAGTGTACTGCACCACTGCACTGTCTAGTGTACTGCCCCACTGTACTGTCTAGTGTACTGCCCCACTGCACTATCCAGTGTACTGCCCCACTGTACTGTCTAGTGTACTAACCCACTGCCCTGTCCAGTGTACTGCCCCACTGCACTGTCTATTGTACTGCACCACTGCACTCTCTAGTGCACTGCCCCACTGCACTGTCTAGTGCACTGCCCCACTGCACTGTCCAGTGCACTGCCCCACTGCACTGTCTAGTGTACTGCCCCACTGCACTCTCTAGTGTACTGCACCACTGCACTCTCTAGTGTACTGCCCCACTGCACTGGCTAGTGTACTGCACCACTGCACTCTCTAGTGCACTGCCCCACTGCACTGGCTAGTGTACTGCACCACTGCACTCTCTAGTGCACTGCCCCACTGCACTGGCTAGTGTACTGCACCACTGCACTCTCTAGTGCACTGCCCCACTGCACTGTCTAGTGTACTGCACCACTGCACTCTCTAGTGTACTGCACCACTGTACTGTCTAGTGTACTGCACCACTGTACTCTCTAGTGTACTGCACCCCTGACCTGTCTAGTGCACTGCCCCACTGCACTGTCTAGTGTACTAACCCACTGCCCTGTCCAGTGTACTGCCCCACTGCACTGTCTATTGTACAGCCCCACTGTACTGTCTAGTGTACTGCACCACTGTACTCTCTAGTGTACTGCACCCCTGACCTGTCTAGTGTACTGCACCACTGTACTCTCTAGTGTACTGCACCCCTGACCTGTCTAGTGTACTGCACCACTGCACTCTCTAGTGTACTGCCCCACTGCACTGGCTAGTGTACTGCACCACTGCACTGTCTAGTGTACTGCACCATTGCACTCTCTAGTGTACTGCACCACTGCACTCTCTAGTGTACTGCACCACTGCACTCTCTAGTGTACTGCCCCACTGCACTGGCTAGTGTACTGCACCATTGCACTCTCTAGTGTACTGCCCCACTGCACTGTCTAGTGTACTGCACCACTGTACTCTCTAGTGTACTGCACCCCTGACCTGTCTAGTGTACTGCACCACTGTACTGTTTGTGGTGTGGATATACAAGAAAGAGTAGTAATCAACAGCAGAGTCAGAATGGAGTCACATCAGCGTTTCTGGCAGGGATCAGGAAGCACAGTCACAGTGTACTGGGTAGCCACTTGGGAGCACAGACAAGACGTGCACTTGACCAGGCCTTGCTGGCATAGGCAGCTGGAGGCATTGGCTTCAGCATAATAATCCAGAATTTCTTGGTGTGCTTCAGTTTGAAGGCTTAAGCGGGGCATGGTGTTCAGAAACCCTTCTTGTCCTCTACGTTATCAAGGGGCTCTTGTGTTGCTTCCTAGCTCAATCTTGATTGATATCATAATCAGGGAAGGCAGCAGAAGCATAAAAAAGCAAACCTATGCACTTTAATCTAGCAAGCACTTGCAGACAGAGGTAAGGGAAATTCCAGAGCCCATGTGACTTGATAGAAGTGAAAATCCTCCCGAGACATTGAGTATAGATAGCGTCTGCCTTCAGTATTAAGGAGATAATGGTAAAGGGCTTTCTTACTAAGGCAGTGAACAAACATGTACTCTCCATTGGAGCCCTGCATAAGGCAAAACTGTAAGCTTCAGTTCTTTGTAATCCAGAGAATTACTGGAAAAGGAACCCAAAAGAATAAATATCTTACTATATTATGGGCCAATAAGAAACATGTTATTTTAAAAATTAAGTAGAGATAATATTTGTTCAGTTAGTCCTATTTATATTTTGTGGTATGTGAGGTGTGCGTGTATGTGTGTGTTTGCATGTTTGTGAAACACATTTTTGTGGGTACACACACATTTGGGTGTATGTGTGTACAGAAGCTGGAGGTTGGTGTTGGGTGTCTTTTTGATTTGCCCCCCACTTTATTTACTAAGGCAGGGTCTCTGACCGAACCCAGGACTCACACATTCAGCTAATCTAGCTCTCCAACTTGTCCTTGGGGATCCTGTCTCTCCCAAAGTGCTGAGGTTACAAGTGGATCCCCATGCCTGCCTACCTGGCCTTCCTGTGGGAAGCACTTTCTTTATCCACTGAGCTACTCCCTGGCCACTCTGCTTTCTTTTCTGATACATGACCCTTGGTGTTTCGTGCTTCGAATGCCCAATGTTATAGAAGTCATTGTGTCATCATCAGAATGGAGGGAGGAGGTAAGGATGAAAGATGGAGGCTGCCCCGTAAAGCGGCATCTGCTCACTGTAGTGGGCACTCGGGTGTGTGGAGAATGTAGAAGCTGTCAAGATTTATGTGGGCAGTAGAGCCCAGCAACAGCAAGCTTTGCTAATTGTGCTCTCCCTGCCTTTGTGTGTGCTTTCAGTATTTCAAGGGAACTCTAGGATTACAGCCTGGAGACTCAGCTCTCTTCATTAATGGACTCCATATTGATTTAGACACCCAGGATATATTCAGGTATGGAAAATATAGTTCTATACCACCACCACTCCACCCTACCCCTGGTTTTATCACTGACGCATTCAGCTCATGTTTCTCCTCAGTGTGGTGGCACGAGGGAAGGCTTATAGCTCATGATGCTCACCGGAGCTGGGCCCGTCTCTGATGGCGTGAGGCGTGGGCAGCATGATCCTTTCCGTCCTGTGGATCAGGGCATGTGCAAGGCCTGAGTGCTTTTAAGGATGTGTCTTTGGAGTTGTAGTCACCTGATGTGGGCCTCTGGCCTCTACACACACATGTATGCATTTGTAAACATGTAAACTACATATCTACACATGTACTGCACACAATATGAAGTGTAAATAAACAAAGGTCTGTGAAATGTTTCAGCAGCTAACATCACATGACAACTGGCATGCGAGCCTGACAACCTGAGTTCACTCCCTGGCACCCATGTATAGGTGGAAGGAGAGAATTGAATCCACACACATGCAGACGCACTCTCACCTTACACACAGTAATGCAATAATTAGTAAGTATATTTATTAAAAAA